>JAJMCF010001664.1:9258-23550 GCA_030585045.1 Zhuliangozyma parablackwelliae | reverse complement strand
GTGGGCGCACTGCAACCTTTGAGAACAATGCACCAGCACAAGAAAAATAGTCTTTCCCGATCGATATCTCCTCCCGCCTTCTCTCCTGCTTTGTTTTTTGCTGTTCTGGATGCAAACACACCACGTTGTTGCCATTCCCAAAAGAGCCACCCAACAAGCACGAATCCCTCAATGGGCCACCCAACAAGCACGGATCAGCAATGAATAGCGTGCCTGGGATCAGACGTTCATCATCAACTGCCAGATGCTTTAGTTTAGTCTCATCAATACCCGTCATCACTGACAGAGTTGAGACCCAATGGATACAGCCCACGGCAACAACGCCCCTCAATTTTTGCCCCTAAAGCATGTGGTCAGCTCAGGTTGGGAGCCTCAATCCTTTTGTGTCGCTCACGTAAATGATTGCAAAAGTAAGAGGAGGAAAAGAAAAAACCAAGAAACTAAGCATTTTTCATCAACATTTACCAGGCCCACGGCGGTGTTGCCGAGCTGGCAATATAAATATCACTGGCTAATTCCGCTTTTTGCCATATCTTTGTAAATCTTTTTCCTTTTACCCCCTTTATCCAGCCAACCCACTAGTCGTTTCTAATGAAGTTCTCCAGTACCTTGCTCGCTGGCGCAGCTGCCCTTGTGGCCACCGCAGATGCTGCACCATTGATTTTCACCGAGTACGTCACTGCTCCAACCCAAACGGAGTGGGTTACACACACTACAAGCACAGTTTTGTTTACCACCACCAGGATCGCCACCGTCAATGGGCCACCACCAGGCTGGGAAGCAAGCACCCCAGCCTCTTCCACCACTGAAAACGTTTCACACACATCCGACAGTGAAAACACCCCAGCCTCATCCACCAATGAAGACGTTTCACACACATCCAACAGTGAAGACGTCTTGACCACATCAAACACCTCCAATACCCCAACCACTTCAAACACCTCCAATACCCCAACCACTTCAAGTGAACCATCCACCTCCAACGCTTCAAGTGAACCATCTATCTCCAACAACTCTAACACATCCAACGCCCCTTCTACCAGCTCCACAGAGGTATCAGGCTCCCCATCGTCGAGTGATGCCTCTGGTAGTGAAGCTCCGTCATCGAGTTATGCTGGCAGTGAAGCTCCCTCGTCGAGTGAACTCCCTACTTCCAGTGAAGTATCCTCACCACCGAGTGGTTCCTCCTCATCTGTGAGTGGTGCCCCCTCATCGAGTGGAGCTTCACCATCCAGTGGTGCCCCCTCATCGAGTGGTTCCTCCTCATCTGTGAGTGATGCCCCATCATCCAGTGATGTTCCCTCATCCAGTGATGTTCCCTCATCCAGTGATGTTCCCTCATCGAGTGGTGCCCCCTCATCCAGTGAGGCTTCACCATCAAGTGGTTCCTCCTCATCTGTGAGTGATGCCCCATCATCCAGTGGTGCCCCCTCATCGAGTGAAGCCCCATCATCCAGTGCTCCCTCCTCAAGTAGTGTACCCCCCTCTTCTTCGAGCAATGTCCCCTCGTCGAGTGCCGACGACTCGGTCCCCACCACCAACGTTGCCTGGGCTGAAAACATGCTTTCCGAACACAACAGACTCAGAGCTCTCCACCTGGATACCCCCGCTTTGATCTGGTCCAACGAGTTGGCCGAGTACGCCGCAGATTATGGTGCCAAAACGGTTGACTGCAGCAACCTCAGCTTGGTGCACTCCCACGGCCCATACGGAGAGAACTTGGCGCTTGGATACCAAAACCCAACCCAGGCCTGGTACGACGAAATCAAGGATTATAACTGGAACGACCCCCAGTACAGCAGTGGCACCGGCCACTTTACCCAGGTGGTTTGGAGCTCCACCACCAGCGTGGGGTGCCTGTACGTCAGTTGCCCCAGCTCGCCCTACCGTATATGGGTTGCGTGCGAGTATTCCCCAAGAGGCAATGTTATCTTGGGGAACGACCCGGGTTACTTCTTCAGAGAAAATGTTCACCCCCTTATTCAGTAGATTTAAAATTAAATACCAATATTCTTGTTTGTAATTATACACCGTACTTTTATTTTTTTCTAGTTGCAACGGCTTTTGTGTCACTTTGCTATCACCGGCTTCCATAAACACTTGCACGTGTGCGATGAACAAAAAACACACACACACACACACGCACACACACACACGCACACACACACAGAGAAGAGAGACGCTTGCTGTTGGAGCTGCTGGTGCTTGACCGTAAACACCTCGATATGGCCACGCAGACGCACCCCTCTGTCTACATCTACTACCCCAGTGTCGCGCTCGCCGCCCTCTACTACCCCAGCTCCGTCACCTGGTTGCTTTCGCACTTTGTTGGAATCTGCCTCTTTCAGGAGCAAGACCGGCTCGGGATGTTTATCACAAACGTGGTCTTGATTGCCATCTACCTGTGGCAGGTGGGCCGTGTCCTGCCCGGCGCAGCAACCGATGTCTATTACTCCTGCGGCCTATCGGCCATCGGCATCGCCCTAGCCCTATACAACTGGCCCACACAAAAAGCAAACACCAGTAGAACATAGGTAGAAGAGAGGAAGAAGAGAATAGAAAAGCGCAATAGACAGGTTGGTAGATGATGATGATATATTAGAAATAGACAATTCCCTATACACACGCACCCATTTAGTCCTTCAAGACTTGGCCGAATTGACCCTTGGAAGGCTTGTTCTTTGGTTGTTCAACCTTGGCGGAACCCTTCTTTTCAGCAGAGTAGGCCTTGGCGTATGGGTTCAATCTCAACAAAACTTGCTTGTTCTTCAATGGGTTCTTCTTCAAGACGTGGGTTCTCTTGGTGGAGTTTTGGCCAGCTGGCTTGACAGCGGATTGGACTTCAGCAGAGTTGATCAATCTGGTGACATCAGTGTTGGAGATGATGTTGGATGGCAAGGTGTAGTTGGACTTGATGGACTTGGTGGAGTCGGAACCGTAGACAGAGTCCAAGGATTCAAAAGCACCCTGGGTCCAGACAATGAATCTACCCAAGTGGGCACCTGGAGCCAATTGCAACAAACCCAAGTGCTTGACAGAGGAGGTCTCAACACCAGGAACGTTTCTCAAAGCCTTAACGATACCGTTGTCCTCAGCGTAAACAACCAATGGACCTCTTCTTTGGGTGAATCTTCTACCTCTCAACTTACCCTTACCGGCTCTCAACTTCTTGGACTTGATAACCTTGACAACGTCCTTGTGGGCGCCAACAGCCTTCAACACAGCAACGGCATCCTTGGTCTTGGTGACAGACTCAAAGTCGGAGGAAACAACCAATGGCAATTCCTTGACTTGCTCAACCCTGTGACCTCTGGCCAAAACCAAAGAGGTGACACCGGAAGCAGCAATGGCGGAAGCGGTGGCGTAACGCTTTTCGTTGTGGTTAACCTTGACGTTCCATCTTCTCCAGGTCTTGGTTGGAGCAAACATACGACCACCTCTACACATGTTACCGAAAGCAGCCTGACCAGAACGGTGGGTACCACCACCACCAACTCTTGGGATTCTGGCAACAGCTCTACCGGTACCCCAGGACTCAGCCGAGGTTTGGTGACCGGCGTTTTCAGCGACAGCGTAAGCTTGTCTCTTGTTCTTGTTGACTCTGACAAAGACAGAGTGCACCAAGTCTGGTCTGACTGGAGCAGCAAAGACAGCTGGCAAAGGTAATTGGGTGGAGGTTTGTTCTCCCTTGGTGGAGATGACAGAAACTTGTGGTCTAGCAGACATTGTAATTGTGTATGGTGATGAAGAAGAAGAAGAAGGTGTGAAGAAAAAAAACGGCAGCACGAAAAATTTTTCACTCGATGGTTTGTGGGTATGTGTGGCGTGCGAGGCACAAAATATCTTTTTCTTGGGCGTATATGCAGGTGCAATGTCACGTGAGAAGATTGCTTACAGGATTGTTTCGACTCCTGCTGTACTGTACCCATTACCTTTTAGATAACCAAATTGTATTTGTTATGTAATCGTACACACCTGGGATGGGCCGAAAGCAAGCACCTGAGCAACAGCAGTAGTAAGAAAGACAAACAAACAAGGAAATATCAATGGTAGCAAGGGAGTGGAGCAGCAAAAGTGGTGATTTTGACACGTGAGATGGTCAAGGCAAAAGGGAAAGCACAAAGTGGTAAAGGCAAACGGCAAACAACAGGCAGCAAACGGCAAACAACAGGCAGCAAACGGCACATCAACAACACGAGCTTGCCTGTGCCTGTGCCCTCCTCGGTCTATTCAAGTCAACGCCAGTGGACCTGCCCCCACCAGCCTGTCTCGACCTCGAATCCGTTTCCTCTTGCAACGGCAAAGCCCTGCCTATTCTGTCAAAAACGTCCAACACACCGTCTCCCGACTTGGCGGAACATTCGGCGGTGATGATGCTGGACCCGTCGCTGCCGTCCTGTTGTTGCACGTACTCGTCCACCTCTGTTGGGTCCACCTCTCTCTCGTCGCTCAAGTCGCTCTTGTTGCCCACAAGGGCAATCACTATACCCTCGGGTGCTTGCTTCTTCAACTCCTTGATCCAGTCCTGGGCCTTGCTAAACGAGTTGCGGCTGGTGATGTCGTACACGCACAAGGCGGCGTTGGCGTTTCTATAGTACATTGGTGCTAGCGACTTGTACCGTTCCTGGCCAGCAGTGTCCCATATCTCAAACTTTATCGTGGTGTTGCTCTCAGGTATAGTGATGGTCTGGGTCAAGAACGCCGCCCCAATGGTCGACTCTCTCAAGTCGTCGAATGTGTTTTTGACGAACCGGTGGACTATGGACGACTTGCCCACTGCGCTTTCCCCAAGTAACACCAACTTGAACTGAGCAAAGCGGCCGTTGCTGCTGATCTGTGGAGCGGACATGTTGTATATATGTCTCAGCGTATGTGTCTATGGATGGAGTGGTTGTATGGTGTTGAGAGGAGGGTGTCTTGATATTGGATTGCTGTGGCTGGATAGAGAGGGGATGATCCTGGTATCTTTTTTTTTTTCTTTCTTGCTTAATCTCGCTCAGGCTTTGGTGTGTTTTCGAGCCAGTGGCACCAAGGAGGGTAGGCCAAGAAGGGTGCACCAAGAAGGGTGCACAAACTGTAGATCTACCCCATCTACACCTCCACCCAGTATACACATGTATCAAAGCTAGCAATACTGCGTTACATTCATTTATTTTTATTTACAAGATTCTATTGACCAGTATTGGCCACGTCCAGAACCCCCCTCGGGGACCTCACTTACTCATCAATCTTGGCCAAGATTTCCTTATCGGTATACAACAAGTACTCTTCGTTATTGACCTTGATGGGGTTGCCGCCAAAGGAGGGCAACAACACCTTGTCACCAGCCTGGACGGAAACGGGAATGACCTCGCCAGTGGTGGTGTTGGTCATACCTGGACCAACGGCAATGACAGTGGCCTGGTTCAACTTTTCCTGGTTCTTTTCAGGGATATAGATACCAGTGGCAGTCTTGGTGACTGGCTTCAACCTTTGGACCAAGACCCGGTCAAACAATGGCTTAAGGGATTGAGCAGACTTTAAAAGGGACTGCAGAGTGTTAGCATTGGCGATTCTTTAGACTGTGCTCATTGGTCGGTTCTGCAGAAATACATACCATCGTTGGAGGTGTCGTTGTTGTTGTTGTTGTTGTTTGTTACTTCTTGTAGAGATGGTGAAGGGAAAGGGAAAATTTTTCTGTTTCCCCTGGAATCGTAAAGAAACTTCTCCACCAATTGGACCAAGGTACACGACATTGGTTACACAATACACGTCCTAACTCAAGTATCTATCCAAGGGTTCGCCCAACACATTCTCAATCACCTTAACCAACCCGCTTCTGACCTCCATCTCAACCTCCTCGTCGTCGTCCTCCAACAACTCGGCAATGTATGGCACCAATGTGGGCAAGTACGACAACCACTGGTCGCCCATCTTTTGGAAAATGGTCTTGAGCGACCGAATAGTCCATATCTTTGTTGACAAAGAGTTGCTCTCGCTATTTGACACGTGCTTGATCAACCCGTGCACCAAGGTCTCGTTGTACTCCTCGGACGAGACGTTGGCGACAAAGGCGCTGATTGCTTTGACCAAAAACTTGCCAATGGCATCTTCAATGTTGGAGAGCTGGTCCAACAACGGCTGGGCAATGCTTTCAAACCGCCCCTGCTGCGACCAATAGTCGTCTTGGTCGAATTTGAAGGAGGTGGCGAGGGAGATCAACACAATTCTCCGCAAACTGACGGCCTCCAAGTCGCCCCGGGCAAACCTCGCCAACAAGTCGGCGGTGGGGTCAAGCAAGTACGAATAGTACGAGGTGATGATGCTCTTTAACTGGTCCTGCAACTTGTTGAAAAACTTGAAAAACGCCAACAAACGAGCAACTTCGGTGCTGGCAAACGTGGCGCCCTCTCCAGACACGGCCCACCGCACCAAGCTGGCAAATAATGGCCGGAACGACTTGTCATTCAACTTCATAACGTAGGTGATGGCACACGTATGGAACGAGCTCTCCAACCGGTATACTGTGTTGTTGTCAAACTTGTCGCCCTCATCTTCCGAGTACTGTCTAAACTCAAAGGCGCTGATCAACCACTTGATAAACACCGTGGCCTGTGTGGTGGCGGCCTTTTTCTCCATCTTGCCAATAGTCAATTGCATGGTGTTTAAGAACAAGCCAAGGTTCCCTGAGTTGTTGTTTTCGTAAAACTTTTTCACCGTCCAGATGGTGCAGAGCGACTTTAGCACTTGCGCCAAGTCCATGTGCTCGACAATGAGACCCAAAACAGCGGACCTCACTTCATTCTCAATCAAGTCGCTGGATAAGATGGTGATCAAGATCGAGTCCAAGGTGGTGGTCATAAACGCGGGGATCTTTTTGATGTAGCACGATAACAAAATAAGAACCGATGCTTGCAATAACTTGGCAGAACTATCGTCATCTGCTTCAGCAGCAGCAGCAGAAGCAGCAGAAGCAGAAGCAGCAGAAGCAGAAACAGCAGAAGCACCAGCACCAGCCTCACAAGTGCGTTCCCAAATCTTTAATGTCGGAGGAACAATCTTGGGAAACAAACCAAGCGTCTTGACTCCAAGAACATTGACAACACTGGTGATGGCATTGATCGACGACACAATGGTTTCCGGCTGTTCGCTCAACAACCCGCGGTCGGTGGTGATGATACTCAATGCGTTGATAAACACCTTGGAGGTGTCGCCTGCCTCCACAAGCGTGGAGGTGCCAAACTTGGTGACAATGGTGGAGAACGCATCCAAATAAGCTTGTTGCAACTCAATATCGATATTCTTTTCAATACCGCCAACCAAAACGGGCAACAACTTTTTCAACACCGAGTCACAAATCACGCCGTCAATGCTGGAGCTGCTCAATTCGGCGTCAAATTTCCTGGCAGCCAAGATGGCATAGTTTCTCGCAACCTTGATCGACAATGCATCCGACAACTTGGCCACGTCTAGTGAGTCGACGATGGAGTCGATAAAGTAGTTTAGTGGCAACAAACTCAACAGGCTAGACAACAACTCGTACAAGTGGACGCAGATCTCCTGGTCCTTGGAAACGTTTGTAAACTTGTCCAACCCCAACAAGGCAAATGACGTGATGTTGCGGAACTGCAGCAACACAAACTCCTGCTCGGATTGTGAAATACTGTCGTCCAACAACACCATCGCCACCTTTGTCTTGAGCGAGGACGCATCGAGTCGGGGGTCGACGTGCAAGATGGTTGTCAAAAACTGCAACATGCTGCGCTTCAACTCGACCAACTCCTCGCCCGACAACGCCACCACCGAGGCACCAAAGATTGGCCTGGTGCTCAACTTTTCATACTCCTCGGAGCCAGCTTCCAATTGCGTGACTGGGAGTTGGTCCCACAACTTGGCAAACTCGGCGATTCCATACAATTGCTCGCCGGCGGAAAACTGCCTCAAGTAGTTTTCCACAAACTCGACAATGGATTCCCCAGAATCCTTGGTAGTCCTATTGGCATACTGCTGCGCCATCAAAAAGATAATGGCGTGCATCGATTGGGTGCACCCCAAAGTCTTGGTCAACGAAACAAACAACTTGACCCGGCGGTGGCGCGGGATGTGCTGGAAAGCAGCCGCGAAACTGGTCAACAAAAACTCAATCTCGTTGCTGACAGAGGACCCGCTTGCCGCCAAAGCGGGAACCACCTTGGCCACGGTTTGCTGCAAGGCCGAGTTGGAGAACTCGTCATCTTGGCGGATCGTATGCGCACCCATAAACGTAAAGATTGGCATGACCGAGTGCAAGATAATCTCCGGCGCCAAGGAGGCGAGCTCGGAAATGACCAACAACAACCGGTTCTGCACCTGGGGCGACTGCGAGGCTCTAATGGAGTTGACAATCAAGTCGGCCCTGATAGAGTTGGAGTCAAACTTGAACTGCTCCTGGCTCTCCTTCATGGCGACGATGCTCAACAACATACACGTGGCAAGCGTTTCCTGGGTATACAAAACGGGCAAGTTACCGTCGTTGCCCAAGTAGTCCAAGTCGGTCAAGATCTTGAACAACACCTTGAGCAAGTCGGGGCGCGCCACGTTGGATTGTTCACCCTTGTTGCGTCTCAACGTGGACTCCAACACATCCAACAAAAAGGTTAACCGTTTCAAATGGGTGGATGCCAAATTGTTCACTTCGTCGCGGACCATGGCCTGCTTGGTGGAGTTGGACGACCTCCTTCTTCTCTTGGCAATCCCCTGCTCGGGCATCTGGTCGCCGATTTGCACATTGCTCAACGCTTGCAAAAACAAGTCGTGGTCAATGTAAATCTCCTGCAAAATGGCCATGGGGTCAAAGTCAATGTCGCTCTCACTAACCAACGAGTCCACCAAATTGTTGATAATCTTCATTCTGGCGTCAATAGACTTGAACTGGGCGAAAATTACAGTTACCCGGGCACTAGCAGCCGCCTGTAACGCTGGAGATTTGGAGTCCAAGGCTTGGCACAACCAGTCGGACTCCTTGGCAGCGTTCTTGTCAGTAGACGGAGTACCGCCAACCAAACCGATAATCGCCTGCTCGAAATCGTCAAAGAGATTCACTTTGGCGGCGGCGGCTTGGTCAAACCACTCGTCGCGCTTGTTGAAGTAGCCTCTAAAGTCATTGATAAAGAAGAACCGGTCATCGGTTCCCTGTTTGGCATTTTGATTGGCGACGATTCTCCAGGCCCGAGCTTTGAGGACAAGCGGCCAGAATGACAATGCCCATTGGTTGAGGATAAATGTCTTTAAAATCAACGCGCCAAACTTCTTTTGCCCCGATTTGGTGGCAACAAAGACGTTGTTGAACAAAATGCTGTTGATCCGAGCGGGGTCGAGCACGGCATCGTTGAGCAAGTTGCCCGTGGTGAGCAAGTTGGTCAAGAACAAAGCATCCTGGGGTGGGATGATGGCACGCTTCTCTGGTGGGGTGAGGGACCCGCCGTATATCTGGTCCTCCAAAAAGAGAGTGGACTTGACCTTCTTTTTATCCTTGTGTATACCGCTGGTGATTTCGTGCACCAACCTCAAAATCTGAGCAAACCCGGACCTAATGGCTCTGGACTCGTCACCCATTCCCAATAGCAATATTGGGATAAGCAAGTAAAAGTCCATGGATCCATTGCTGGTTTCCTTGATCAATCTCTTGACTGCCTTGATGCTCGAAATTCTAATCGATAGCGGAAGTGCTGGCGTTAGGGCAAGTCGTGTTACAAACGTCACGCCAGTCTCGGCTTGAGCAAACACCTTGTTGGAAAACAAGGAAATCACTGCACGCTGCCTCTTGATGCCAACTGAGGTCAAGGCGTTGGTCAATGCCGAGAGCAAGGAGGAAAACTCCTTGTCATTTTCGGTGTTGAGATACGAGTTTGCCTTGGCGTGCAAGCTGGTGAAATCGACCTTGGCAACGGTGTCGCTAGTTTCGGCATCCTCATCCTCATCTTCCTCTTCGTCTTCACGTTCATCCTCGGCGTCAAACTCAACGTCGTGGTGGTCTTTCTTTTCCCCAATCAATGTCATCAATCTCAACTCCAAGTCGTCCAATTTCGTTTGTTGTGCAGCAAGCGTCTCGTGAAACAATTCTGCATTGGTGGCCAAAAGCAACTGGCAAATCTTGACAATGAGAGATCTGGTAGAAGCGTCTGTGGTGCCGGATTGGCTCAAGGCGAGTTTGGTCACGGCGGTAAACAAAGCCGGACTGCTTCCCAACGGGATATAGTTTAACAACTTGAAACAGTCAACGGCAGGGAATGCCGAGATAAAGTACAAGGTCAAAAACTTACCGAGCTTGTAGTTTCCCCCCGTTACTGCGTCCAACACGGATGGAGTCAATGCATCAAGAGACAAGGTTTTGAAGCAGTCAAATGCGTCAAGGTCGCCCTGGTAGTGGTTCCACAATTGACCCAACACAATCAATGTGGGCTGTAAAAAGTGCGAGTTGAGTGCATCCCGGTCCTGCAAAATCGACTCGGTCAAGGTCTTGAGCAACTCGGTGGTGAATGGAACGATTGAAGCCAACACCGACACCACCGAATAACTTGTCAACTTCAAATCGGAGCTGATTGAGGCGGAGTACTTTGACTCACCCTGTGGCAACAACATCGATCCAATGGTCTCAAGCACCACCGGGATATGCTTTTCATTCAATTCCTCAGCGTTCTTGGCGTAGGATGCTAGCACCTGCACCGTGTTTGACAAGTAAAACACCAACTGCTCCTTGTACACGGTGTGGTTCTTGACCTGTTCGTTCAAAAACATGCTGTAAAACTTGAACAAGGCAAAGTCATTGTAGAATGCCTTGAGGATCGAGGACGCTGGTGGGGCCTTCAACAAGTCCTTGTACCCCGACACCCATGCAAAGATTGCCGGGAGGTTTGCCTTGGGTATGACATTCAAGATCTTGACAAACACGGGCTGGTGGTGGTAGGGCAACGAGGTAAGGATCAATAGCTCTGCGTTGAAAATGTTGGCCTGGAACCGTCTCACCAACCACTCCACTGCTTTGAGAGTAGGGGTCAAGGCGTAGTATGGGCCAGCAAGGGTCAAGAAAGTATCAATATTCTTGTTCAACTGGGCCGTGACGTCTTGTGTCTGCAAGTTTCTGTCCAATGTAATAGACTCATCGGAGAACAATGTTTGTTTAAACCGGTTGAATCTTGGGTCCAAGGTGCACAAGTCGTCCAACCCTTCCAATGCGATTTGGTGGATATACTCATAGTCCTGGGTCGATGCCTCTTTCGGGTCAAAGATGAGCGACCTCGAGTGGATCTTTGAGCGCGCCTTCCTATCCAAAGCAACAGAGGCGGTTTTGTCACTGATGGACTTTAACTGCGACGCTAAACTAGACATGGTTGGTTTGGTGAAGTTGTTTGTTCTTTATTTGGTTTTTTTTTTTTTTCATTCATGATGAGATGAGGAGAACACATGGTAGCGGAACACAATACAAATAAAGAATTTGATAAATATAGTATATATATATATACACACACACACACTAAGCCAACCAGAACCATGCCTTTTGGGCAAAGTTCTTTGGTTTCCGTTCGGGGTAGTTCAACTCCTCCTCTTCAACCACGTCCAACCCACTAACCAAATCAATCTCTTCAATAGGAATTAACCATCTCTTGTTTCCCTTGACAAAGTAATCGTAACATCTATGACCAGCATATAAGAAGAAAAGAATGGGCAACGTGATGTAGGCAGCCAAAAAGTCGCCAATCTTAAAGTCGAAAAACACGGCGTACCCGTTGGTGATGGTGACAACTGTCATCATGAAAATGACATAGTAGGTTCCGTATGGCTGGAAGGGAGACTTGTAAGGCACGCGGTCGCGAAGGCCGTGGAAATCAATGGCCTTTCTCCATCTCAAGTAGGCAAAGGAAAGGAACAACCAGGCAAGGAACCCGGAGATGGTGGTGATGTTGGAGAACCAGTTGAACACGTCAGCGGACGTGGAGGAGACATTCAAGTATGACAAAAGGCCAAGGCAAGACGAGGCGGCGACGGAATAGTAGGGGATACCAAACCGGTTGACCGTGGCAAAGAGCTTGGGTGCGTTGCCATTCTGGGCCATGGAGAAAAGCACCCGCGAGGACGAGTAAAGAAAACTGTTTCCAGCGGAAGCGGCCGAGGTCAAGATGACGGCATTGATAATGTGGTTCAACACGGAGATGCCCGCGTTTTGGATACCAATGACAAAGGGAGACCCAGAGGCGTCGGAGCCGCCACCAATCAACTTGGGGTCGTTGGACGACACAATGACACCAATAATCAACGTTCCCAAGGCGTAGAAAAACACCAACCGCCAGATAAAACGACGCGCAGCCTTGGCGCCGTTGGGTCTGGGGTTCTTGGCCTCGCCAATGGCAGTGGACACCAACTCCGGAGAGGTGATAAAGGCAAAGCCCGATTTAATGACCGCGGTCCAGAATCCCAAGAACCTTCCTGTGGCCCCAGCCACCAAGTGTGACTTAAACGGACTGTGCTTCCAGAACCGGAACCCCAACCTATCGTGGTTGGGACCGCCGCCAAAGAACAAGACAATTCCCAAGATGATCATACCCGTAAGGGCAATCAACTTGATGGACGCAAACCAAAACTCGGCCTCGCCAAAGAAGCGGACCGAGATCATATTCAAGGCAATCATAACCACAAGCAAGATGGTGATCCAAACGGCGATATTGACACTGGTTGTCCAGTACTCAATGACAATGGCAGCGGCTGTGACTTCGGCCGCCACCAATATGCTGAAGGCATACCAGTAGTTGTATCCAAGGGCAAAGCCAAAGGAGGGGGACAAGTAGTCGTTGAGGAAAGCCTGGGGCCCATTACCGGGCAACGGCAAAAACACCGTCATTTCGCACAACATTTGCATGACAAAGTACACCACGGTGGACATGACAAGGTACGAGAGAAACAAACTGGCAGGACCACATGTTGTTAAAGCAATACTGGAACCGACCCTAAAAATGTTGTTAGTATGGGACGTATAAGTGTATGTGTTGTGTGTTGTGGTTGCGTGACATACCAAAGACCCTAAGAAAGATTGTTAGTAACATGGACTCAAAAAGCTGGGCAAGCTCAAAAGGCTGGAGAAGCTCCAGAAGCTAAAGAAGCTGGAGAAGCTCCAGAAGCTGGAGAATTGGCTGAGGTAACATACGGTTCCGATAGCACCACCCAAAGCGATCAACTGAATGTGGCGGGACTTTAACCCTCTTTCAAGTGTTTCAGGATGGAATGTTTCCAAGGACGAGTTTGAATTGGAGTTGGAGGGGGACATGAGTTTGCCCGTCTTTTCGTCCACCTCCACAACCCTGGAGTTGGAGATGGCGAGGTTGAGAGAGGCGGTTGAGCCTCTGTATATCTCCTTCTTGTGGTGGACACCAACGGATGCGAGATCTTTCAAGCCCATAATGGTGAGGATATAGAATAGTGGTGGGTTACTGTAATCACTTGTGGGGAAGGATGAGGGAGGAAACTGGTGTGGTATTTATATTGGCAAAAAGGGGAGAAGAAGAAAAAGGAAAGGTACAGGTAGCGGATCTCGATTACTTCTTTTGGGAGTTTCAGTCAGTATCGCTAGAGTACTCCATGTTTCTGTCCTCCACTTTGTGGCAATAGATTTCATGTGGCAGGTTATCAGTTGCAGGGAGAATTAGATTAGGCTCCTAATAGGGGACGCAAATTAAAAAAAAAAAAAAAACTGCAAAATCAACCAAAACGCCTTCAAAAAGAAACAGGAGGTAGTGGGAAAAGAAATGAGGGGGGGAGTGACCTGGTTGTATGCGGCTAAAGCTGAAGGCGGATTAAAAAAAAATGCAGTAGATAACAGTAGCAACTGAACCGATTGGATTGGCTGATGGGGTGAGCCCAGATAGCCCAGATAGCTCAGTTTGCTTACGGGGGAGAGGAAAAGCGTGATAGAGAAGAGGGAAATGGGCTGGTTGCGTTACGAGAATCCACACATTTCAATCACCACCACAATCGATAATTTTGCAATTGCACTCCGCATCCGCCCTGAATTGCAGTTTCCTTTGTTGTTGATCACCCCTCTTCCTCTCTCTTCCCCCACATAAGCCTCACCAGCCTAGTTTGGGATTCCCTCGATTAGTTTCAAGTTTATAATTATTCCGGCGCAAAAAAAAAAAACGGCCCATCAAAGAAGGGGAAGGGTCGTTAGCCCAGCTCTTCTACTCAAGCGATATCGTTCCCCTAAACAAGCTCTTTTTCCCTGACACATTGGCACCAAGATAATTGGTAAAGGCTTGGTTATCAGGGGGGGGGGGGGGGGGGACA
>JAJMCF010001663.1:0-64555 GCA_030585045.1 Zhuliangozyma parablackwelliae | reverse complement strand
GGGTGCACGACTGCTCGCGTGCCACTGGGGTTTGAGGGCTACAGCCCTGATATGCAGTTTTGTGTTCACGTGATGGAAACGAGACACGACACAACACAAGAAACACAACACAAGAAACACACAACTCTTTCTTACTCAATACGCGTTCATTGCCTATATATTCTTTCTATAACTCTGCTCGGAACTTTCCTTGCTGATCCTCTCTCTTCTTTGCTTGGCTAGGGTGCCACATTCGGTGCTAAACATCCAATCGAACCACCGGAAGGAACTGGCGTAGTTTCCAATAAAGTAATGATGGTGCTCGTCGTGGTGCTCGGCGCCGGCCCAGAGCGGGAAGAACTTGTTGAAAGACCAGGGGAAATCGTAGCCCGAGTGCGAGTCAACTGCTTGAAAGAGCCTCAACACAATCCAGCACGTGATGGTAAACAAATGCAACGTGGGGATATCGTAGATGGTGGCCAAGTAGGCGTACAAGATAGGGAACCCCACTGTGCCCACTCCGAGCGCCATGACTTCCACAGGGTGTGCGTACTCGGCAGCAAGCCCAAATGGCGCCGCGTACTTGTGGTGCTGCTTGTGGATGTTTTTGTAAAACCACCCAACGTGGAACAAGCTGTGGAATGAATAGTGCCAAAAGTCTTCGAGCACAAAGAACACGGCAATCTGGGCACACTGGACCCTCCAGCTGGGGAACGGTACCAGGTACGAGATGCCCAATTGCAAGCACAAGGGGTGGAAAAGCCAAATGGGCAACGCCTCAACCAAGAAATGTGACTTCAACACCGATTTCAAGCACTCCCACTGCTCTTGGTTCGAGGGGATCTTGCCCGGCTGGATCTTCCACCGGCGAAAGTATGGGATCTGGTCAATGATGAACCAGGGGAGACACCGGCCAAAGTAGGTGATTTCGTGGGTCAAGAAGAACAACAAACCCGTGGCTAGGATGTCGTTGTTTATGTAGATGTACCAAGATGCCCAGAGCTGCTCCACATAGGATAACCCAGTATAGTGCAACTGGCTGACTATGGTGCCGAATGACGACGTGTCGGGCGCCAAGTGCGCCAATGTCGAGTTGTTGCCGTGTAGATGCTGAAGCACTTCCATAACTGTGTTGTGGTGAATAAGAGGGTGTCTATGAACGGCCAAGAGAATGGGCATATCTCTCTCTATATATATATAGGCCCACTTCGTTTATATCGTTTAGGGAAGCATTTTTGCAGCTGTACGATTGACCTTGGTCTTTTTTTCTTTCTTTTTCGCGCAATGACATGATTTCGAACCATCGTATGATTTTTTTTTTTTTTTTTTTTTTGCCTCGTCTTTCGTACCGACCCTTGGAAAGAAGTTTCAAATAAACGACAAGGAGGAATGGGGTGACGGGACGGTGTCCTCCAAGGCCGGGTTAAGTAGGAACCGCCTCGGAAAAGTAAACACCGTACCAACAAAGCCCCCTCCCCTTATAACTCTTTTCATTAGTCGAGCCAGTCGGGCTTTGTTGATCAAGAAATTCGCAACCCAAATTGAACCAATCAGGTTCCATTACCACCACCCCCTTGGTTCTAAAACCTGCGCCTCAGGAGTCGTTACAGTTTTGAGCCCCCGCCATATATGTGCTGTCTCTATCAACTATCATTACACTCGGGTTTATAAATCTATCAAGAGTCGGTGACTGCCGTGAGTTTCTTTATCCTCTTGACAATCAACTTTTTTGGGTTCAATGCAAAGAAACACTTTTTGTCAATCTCCTTGCGTCAGCTTGGCTGCCGTTATACACTCTTTGACCTCCTTCGTTTTTGTCTTCTTCTCCATCTCCTCCCTTAAACTTCCGCTTGAGGTACGTCAAAGTGATCTTCTCGTCGCAGTCAAACCATGGCAGCAAGAGCAATTTGCGGCGGCGTGAATAAAAACTCAATGTCGCTGATAATGGTGTACTCATTGACCCAGTCCCTGGCCCGGTTGTAAAGACCGCCCCAAACATACACATTGACCCCAGGCACCTCACTTGGGTTGGTGTGCAATAGCTCAGCCTGGAAATCCAAAAAGAACCCATACAACGGCCACATTTATAAATCAAGCGAGCAAGACCAACACCACCCACATCTTTTACGAAATGTTTTATTGCTCTATTCACTATCAAGTTTACCCCTCCTTCTTAGTCGTTCCAAGCTCCCCCTTCTTAGTCGGCCCTCTCAACTCTTTCCTTTGGCAAAATGTCCACCAACAAACTGTTCTCCACATTGGGCAAGTTCAACCCGTTGTTTGACTTGTACACCTCGACATTGTCAAAGAACTTGTCAAACAAATAAGCAGTGTCCACGGGACCACCCTTGGCTTCGGGGTGGAACTGCACCGAAAAGATGGGCTGGTGCTTGTGGATCATACCTTCGTTGCTCAAGTCGTTCAAGTTGGTGAAATAAGGCGCCCAGTCGGAGTTCAAGGTGGTGGCATCAACGGCGTACCCGTGATTCTGCGACGTGATGTGGCACTTGCCGGTGATCAAGTCCAAGGCAGGGATGTTGTGGGCACGGTTACCGTACTTCAACTTGACGGTCTTGGCGCCGCTGGCGAGAGCCAACAACTGGTGGCCCAAGCAGATACCGAAAATGGGCAACTCACGGTGCGTCTTGATGGTTTGCCTCAAGTGCTCAACGGTTGAAGAGCAATGCGTGGGGTCACCGGGCCCGTTGGAGATGAAAATACCATCAAACTTGCTGGCAATCTCGTGGATGGGGTAGTCGTAGGGAAACACTGTCAACGACGCGCCTCTCTCAACAAGACAACGCAAAATGTTCTCCTTGGCGCCACAGTCCAACACGGCAATGTGCACCCCCTTGGCGTACTTGGGGGGACACGCAATGTGGAAGGGCTGCTTGGTAGTAACCTTGTGCACCAAGTTGACCGAACCGGGGTCCTCAAAAGCGGCATCCTCATCGGCATCGTACTCCTCCCCAATGGTGATCTTGCCCAACGAAGACCCCTTGTCTCTCAAGTAGCTAACCAACTGTCTGGTGTCGACGCCGGTGATGGCAGCAACACCCGATCTCTGGCACCACTGCTGCAATGATTCCACCGCGGTCCAGTGGGAGTAGTCCAACGCGGCATCGGCAACAACGATACCAATACACTGGATCTTGGGCGACTCCATGTACTTCAACAAATTAAAGTGGTCCTTGGCTGATGCCGAGGGGACACCATAGTTACCAATCAATGGCTGGGTGAAACACAAGATCTGGCCTCTGTAGGACGGGTCGGTCATTGACTCGGGGTACCCAACCAACGAGGTGGTGAAAACGGCCTCGCCGCTAACGTTTCTGTCGGCACCAAATGAGTACCCGCTAAACACAGGGCCGTCTTTGATGGTCAACGTAGCCCTATCCAAAGCAGACTTGTTGTTTAATCCCTTGGCCGCAGTAGCCAAGAGCCTTCTGGAGATTTTTAGCATGGTTGCTGGTGGTGGTGAGTGGTGAGTGGTGGTGGTGGTGGTGAAGTATTTAATGATAAGGTAGCTTTTTACAAGGGGACTTTAT
The DNA here is from genome assembly GCA_030585045.1 of Zhuliangozyma parablackwelliae. Taxonomy (NCBI): domain Eukaryota; kingdom Fungi; phylum Ascomycota; class Pichiomycetes; order Serinales; family Debaryomycetaceae; genus Zhuliangozyma; species Zhuliangozyma parablackwelliae. Next base: position 61,028 of record JAJMCF010001663.1, on the reverse strand, counting down.
ACAAGTGCGAGAAAAAATTTTCAACATCGCGCTTAGCAAAATCAGCAGAAATGAAAATTACCCGAATGAGTCACTTTGGCCTCCTGGACACGACTTGATAGAAACAGGACCTATAGCATCCTGTGCTTTCTCATCCCACAAGTATGGGGACGTCCAATTTGACAATGTTGTCGGCAAACTCATTAGGATCGTTGGACGTTCCCTTAAACTTGATCGAAATTTGCAAGCAATATAACCGGCCCACAAGACAGCTCTGGAACGACGGTAGCAAGGTGACATTGTTCTTGTTGATCGTCTGCAAATCGAGTTTCAAGCTCCTCTCCCATTGGAACTTGCCCCCGAGGGGCAATTGCGTTGCCTTCCAATCGTCGTCCTTGGCGTCCATCTCCTTTACTTTAAAGTAGTCGTTCACGGTGTCCTTCTTCACCCCTAGTGACTTTATACTCTTCAAGTACAAAAAGGAATCCCGCGACACGTCGATTTTGGTGTCCTTCAAAAAGCGACTATAGTTGGCCACCTGGTCTTTGAGCAACTGCAAGTTGTACTTGGTAATCTCCACCGAGTCCACCAACGTGGGCTCCTGGCTCGTGTAAAAGAAATCGTACCCGATTTCAAACGGGATGGGGTACTCGCAGCTATATGACCAAAAGACAATGTTTGCCTCAATGGCAGCAATCGGCGGTGGCTTGACAGACGCCGCGCCATCGGAGATGAACCTTAGCTGTACGTCTATTGTGTCGAGCAAGTCGTCCAGGTCCCGGTTATACAACTCCTCCATGTGCGACGTGACTGGATGCAACGAGTTGTCGGAGGTGTCTCCGTTGTTGTACTTCATGAGCAACCGCGGCGACGAGTACGGGATCACCAAATCAGGAACGGTGATGGCCATCTCTGCCTCGCCAACTCTAACCAAGGACGACAAGATCATTTTCTTCTTCTTGGCGTAAATCACCACGGGGCTGGATCTAATCACCGGCGTGGCAAACTCTTGGGTGTACGCTTGCTTTGGGTTATCCATCACCCCGTCATCGTCTTTGACAATCAAGTTCTTTCTCTTTAATTCCTCGCCATCAAACTCACTCATCACCAACAGGTGGTCAATCTCTTTTTCAATCTTGTCGTTTTCATTGTATATGCTCTTCCACGTCAACTTCTCGCAGTACTGCCGCCAGAACTTGCCGCTGATCCCGCTGGTTGCAGTGTAGCCAATGTTAAACCGCCTGGCATACTGTACCTGCTCCTTCAAGTCGGGAATGAACCGCAAAAAAAACTGCGCCAGTCTCGAGATTCTGTAGTCGTCCTTCCCCTCGTTGATTTGGTGGTGCGAAACCCCCTCTTTTGAGTTTGTCTTGTCGATAAACTTGGCCTCAATGGTGTACGAGATGCTAATTTCTTCAAAACTGTAGTCCTTGGTTAGCAACGGCGTGCCCCGCACATTCAAGAACCCATACCCCAATGCCTTGTTCAACAGAATGTTCTCTCCGCGGTTGTAGAAACACGTCCTGTCGATGCCCATCGATGGCGGGGGTAGGATGTGCGGATACAAGGCATTAACACACACATTGTCAAGCAAGCGGTGGGGGAACTTGAAGGTGAAGAACTTTTTGTACTTGGAATGCGGCTGCAAGATCCGGTCGGTGGGAAGCCCAATCTCGCTCCCGTCGGTGGGGTCGATGGTGAATGGCTCGTACTCAATCCCGGCCGAGCTCGGCACTTGGACGTACCCGTAGCTGGCATTGAGGTCGTACATTTTGAGAAACTTTTTCATCAAGATCTTGGAGAGCCGCGTCTCGTCGCGCTCGGTTGCTTTGATGGTCCCCTCGAGGGATACCGTGAACAAGCCAAAGGGGACCGGGTGGCTGGAAGTATTGGTGACCACAACGTATCCATTCACATAGTCTCCGGAGGTGTACTCTTTAAGTCTTGTCTCAAGGTCGTTGTTCTCAAGGGGGACGGGCACGGATTTTGTGACGTAGATCTGGATGTCCAAATCGGCGTTGTGCACCGTTTTCAACTTGTCGATATTGTCCAACACCGATGTCCCATATGTGTCCTGCAATATCTCGACGTTTTCATTGTGGAGCAACGCCTCATCCACCCCGTACCGTTGACCCTGCTGTTGGTCATGCTCCCTCTCAAAGCCGTACTCCCCCACCTCCAGCAAGTTGGCATTGGCATTGGCATTGGCAATGGCGGACTGCACGGGCGATAGCACCGGCGATGTCTGCGACGAGTCGATATACGTCGGTGGCCGGCTGGAAAGGTCCTCGCTAAACTGGCGATCGTCTCGCTTGAGTATGCTCTGAAACATTTGGAACGACGGAAGAACGTCAAAGTACTGGGTGTGTGCATGGGTTGTTGCGGTTGAGAGTGCAATGACGGGGGTCGCTTCGCCGGTGGAATTCCCACTCCCACTGTCTCCGAGCTCGTCTATGAATCGCTGCTGCTCCTTTGACGGCTTGTACGGTACATTTAGGTGCCGTGCTGAAGACGAGGCAACGATGGGGTCGGGAAGATTGGGGTCTGAGTTTGTCCTGGACGTCACGGGGGATATGGCATACGCATAAGACGGCGGCGATTCCCGCTTGTTTTCCGCCCTCTCTTTCAGGCTCTGGTCTAATGGCATTGGTTTGACTTGGCTTGGGTGAAGGAAGAGTTGACGTGAGATGTGGCGGGGCGAAAAAGAATAATTCTAAAATTGGTTCTAGAAAAAAAGATGAAAATGTTGATGTCTTAAAAGAGTAGATGGAACGACTAGTAATGTATTTTCTAAAAGAAACTGCTTGCAATTAGTATTAGATGATCATCAAGGACACACAGCAGCTACAAATGTTATAGATCAGACTGACATGCAAATCGAATATTGTAGGAGCTTTCACAGTTGCAAACTCAATCCTAGCTGAAAATCATCACATCAAACATTGGTGTATTGCGGAGGTGCAAAAAAAAAAAAAAAAAAAGTAGAACATACACATACATACCCTATCAAGTTAGTATTTTGACGCTTTTTCCCCTCCTTGTTGTATTCAGGCACCACGCCCGGTCAAGGGCTAGACTTATCATCAAAGCTTAGGATTAACATGTCCTAAGCACAGTAGACCGTCGTGAAAAAAGTGGTAAGATCATCATAAACAACAGGGAGGGGAAATGGGGCCATTGGGATTTTTGATACTTGCAAGCGCACATTAATGCCACCACATTTTTCAATTCAATCCAATGAAATCATTAAGCAGAGTAACCATAATCAGACGTGAAAAATACTCATCTTGAAAATCAGACATATGCTTGTCTATTTGATTTTATTTGTATATCATCAGTAAGGTTGATTGACATGACCATTGAATAATACAATCGAAAACTGTGATGTAGTAATGTTGCACCAAAATGAGGAAAGTACCTGGAGATGGACTTGTACATAGTTAGTAAAAGGAACTTGTAATGGCAATAATCTTCGCATCAGAAAGGCATGAATGGTTTGAAATAAAAGGTTGTCGTCAATGGGAATCCCAATTCCGACTCGTCATCTAGGTGATCATCACTTGTGAAGGTGTGGATTGTAGTAACATACTCTTTGTTCGTCTAGTTAGTAACAGTTTGAACATGTGGTCATAAATCCAATCAGTAACGGTGGGTTTCTGAGGCCCACCATAAAATGCATTGTCACTCACGAAATATATTCAGTGCCCAGTGCAATAGTTCATCCTCTTGAATTGTAGGTTTGCTATTCAACATACTGCGATTTGTTAGTATAACGAACTTCGTAATCCATTGTCTCGAGTTCACAGTGTACCGTTTCCACCATTTCCTTTCTATCAGAAGCGTAAAGTGCAAAAACTTTATCAATCATAGAGATTCAGCCAGTAATTCCAGCTTTGTTTTTGTTAAATCATCATGAAAAAAGACGGTGGAAAGCAAAACACCGTTCAGCAACGACAAGTGGTGTAATGACAAGACATACCCATTGTGCAGATAAGCGCAGCATTGAAATAAAAGTAGATCCTAATATCTCTGCGGGGGGTGATTAGTTAGTACGGGGGACTGATGGGGTAGTGCTTCAAATGCAAATAATAATCTTCATTCAGTGCGTTAGCATAATAACGTTGTGATCATTCTACAAGAGTCACAAACTCTAGTTTGATTTTGATTATTTGGATCATCCTTGAAGGTTTTTTGTCATTGTACATGGTGAACAGCACTTACAATTTCAATGCCAGCCAATCATTGGGCCAGTAGAGGAGCAATAACGGGAAGAAGAGAGAAGAGGAAAATGGTGAAAAACTTTTCGCTGGATGCGAGAAGGAAAGGAAAAAAAAGGTGTCCGGGTAACCACGTCGATTAGGGCTAACACTATACAGAGCTACCACTATAAAGAGCTATGTCTATACAGAGCTATACCAATAAAGAGCTATGTCTACACAGAGCTATACCTACTGCTTCTTATGGAATGGACCCCCGGGCATAAACATTTGCGGTGGAGGAGGCATCCCCATTGGCATACCGGGAATGGGCATACCAGGAGGGGGCATGAACTGGGGCATGGGCATCCCGTTGGGTAGAAACATGTGCTGCTGCTGGGGCAATTGCGTCACCTTTTGTCGCTTGGCATCACTACCCTCGTGGGTCTCGGCCGGTCTCTTGGTGGTGCCCAACTCGGGCTCCTTTTCTTTGATATACTCGTCTAGCCTCTTCTCCAACTCTTCGTTTTCAACCAACGAGTCAATGTACACATCGTCTTTGCCGCAGTTGGGACAGTGAAAGTCATTATCAATCAACACCTTCTCCAACTCTTCTCGGTTGTAGTTGAAATTCTTCATCTTTTGTAGCTTCGTGCCGTCAGTACAACACGGCGTCATCACAACCGGCTTGCTCAATATCTTCTTGGAGTCTCCCAAGGGATCTAGAAACTCGCTCTTGTTGTCCCGTTCCACCAAGCCCAACAATTTCCGGTCGTACTCCTGCTTGGATTTCATAGCAGCGTTTTGCAACTTCTCCTGGTAGTTGGTCCACGTCTTGGAATCGGCCATGGCGATGGCATAGTTTCCCTCATCGGTGATGAGCACGGCATTGCCGTTCTCGTCAACCACATCGCCGTTTTCGTTGGTGGTGAAACTTCCCGAGCTCTTTTCCACCTCCTCCTTGGAGATTGTCTTCAAGTACGACTTGGGTATACCAGTGGTCCTCATAATCTTCTTCCCCTCAAAGTTGGGGTCGCTGTTGGTAGGGCAGTTCTTGATCCAGTGGTCTTTTTTGCCGCACCGGTAGCATATATACCCAGGAGGCGGCGCGTCCTCGCTGGTGGCGGCCAGTTTGGTCGTGGGCCGGTAATGGATCACTTTATGCTGGGCCAAGTCCTCTTGTGTTTGTGCCCACGCATTGTTTTGGTTCTCAAACATGAGTTTGATTCTATCCTCTTCGGTGGCATTCTCGCCAAGCGCAGGGGTACTAGAAAGCGCACCCCCAGGAGGACCACTACTTGATCCAAAACCTCCCGTGTTGGCGGCAGCACTATTGGCAATCACTTTTCTATTGATCCTTGGTTTCCCAGTGACGTACCTCATGGCATTCTGGAACTTGACATTTGCCGGCGATCTCTTTGCCAACACAAAGGACGACCTCGGTATGATATCCTGGTCTAGCTCGTATTCCAAGTCGGGCTGCTCTGAATGGTAGAGCTTCAAATTAAAGTCCATCCCATTGCCTAGTTGGTTCTGGGTGATGATTTCTCGTTTCAAATCAAACACGCTAATTGCTGTGCCGTCAAAGTGGATGACGCTTCTGTTCTTCTGGTGAAGAAACTTGTAGTAGACAACAGACGACATGGGGGGGGGGGGTTGGCTGCTGAACACTTGCAGTGGCAATTGGGTGTGGTTGATTTTTTTTTTTTTTTTCGTTCTGGTTTTTTTGTCTTCTTCGTCTTCATCACGAACAACAACAACCACAACACCAAGCACCACCCACCTGATGGATGTCTCATACTCATCAACCAACGTTGTTGGCTATAGAGAAACATTACCAACTAAGGTAGTCCAGCTACCATTAAAGTATCCGCCGGTGCAACCTACACCGCCATCGCCCAACGACGAGTTTCACCAAAAGCTTGCTTCCCTTGGTTCGTTCATCCCGGTTGAAGGTATAATTGACGGCGTCTTCTTTTCCGTGCTCAATGATATGAGGACCATTGTGCTTACGCCGGTTGAGAACCACAAAAACACCCTTGGGTTTGAGCTTCAAAACATCCAGATCCAATTGCCCCATCGGATCTTGTCCAACTGTGTCGACGTATACACTAAGGACAACATCTACATAGACGCAATTGACGAGAACTTTTTGGTGATAAGCTTAAAGATCTCAATTGACGATTTCATCTTTTCCCAAAGCAAGCTTAGCCTAGACGCTTTCAACCAGTGGGGACACATCTCCGTGCCCTATTCGTTCGAATTGAGGTCTCCTCCCTTTTTGATCAAGCACGTTGACGAGACGAGCTTGGTTGTTTCATTAAAGGATGGCGGGTTGTTGCATTTCCAAAGACTGGCTGACTTGGCTGATTTCCGGGTGCTCAATTTCAACAGCCCGGCAAAATTGTCGTTGTTTGGCTTGTTCAAAAAGGAGCTAGTGTTGGATGGGGTCTCCGCAAACTGTGTGGTTGACTTGGTCAAGGTTGAAGAGGGGAAGGTGCTCACCTTGAGTGTATCGAAACAGCTTGGGTTGTGGGATTTGCACACGGGTCAGCAAGTGTCTAGCGTCGCCTTGGGCGGCGCCGAGCAGTGGTTGAGCACCGTGCCCGCCAAGCGCATACAAAAGGTCACCATAGATGGAGTTGCACATGTCACTTTGTTCTTTAACGGCGACGATGCAGAAAGCAGGTTTGCATTCAAGACGTTCACCACTCACAATGGGATCCTGGAGACTCCGCTTGGGTACACGCCGGTGTTGCCCGATGCCTTTCTTTTGTCGACAGATGTTGACAAGAGTTTCCAAAACACCGTGTGGTTTATCCAAGATTTCCAAGCCGAGTACAGCGAAGGCGAGTTGAAGTTGCACGTGTTGTGGAAGTCAAACACGTCGAGTGCATTGGCCACATACGCGGTGGACCCCACCACTGGAGTAGTAACCTCGGTTGCAGCCTCACGCCCCGACAAGCAGCAGCAGGAAGAGACGGATTTGTCGGCGCACCATACCAAGGACTACTACTACAACAAGATTTTCAACTCCGGGAGGTATGATGGGTTGATTGTAGGCACTGCACTCTCCATCTTGCGCCAGCATGCGACTGAAAAAGTGAGCCTGCCTGAGGGGAAAGATGTCCGACAACTATCTGCCGAGATAATAAAGCAATCGTCAACGCCAGAGACAGAACGGCAATACTGGTTCAAGCTAGACTCACTTTGTGACGAGTTCAAGAAGTTGTCCCAAGAAGCATTGTCCTTGAGTGTTGGTGACAAGCAACAGATACTAAGCACCCAAGTCAATGGCACGGGCATCTTCCGACCACCACAGTACTACGAAGCGTTTGCAAGCAAAAAGCCAACCACACCCGATGGGCAATTGGCAAGCTTGTTGAATCGCCTCAAGTCAACGTTTTCGGCAAAGACGTACCATAAAATGCACGAGCAATTGCTCTCCACAACAAATTTGGATAATGATTTGGTGAATCAATTGTTCCAGAGCATCCAGGGAAAGATTTCTGATGGCGACATTCAATCCACCCTTGAGCATCTCGATTCCATCCCCGATGTGTTGGAGGTCATCACCTCACTAATTGGAAACAGCGGCGGTTTTGAAATGGTTGACTCGTTTGCTGGTGGTCCCCAGTCTATTGGCAACTTTCTCAAGCACGCCACGATTGCCACGTTCCAAACCATCAAGAGACAGCACGAACTGGTTCTCCTTGATCTTGCCTTTTTGTTTGTCATTTGTGAGGCCAACGATGAGATCACCGGGTTGCTCAACGATGCAATTGTATCCTTGAAGGGGTACAACTTGACAAGCACGGTTATCGACACGTGCATAGCCGGCGGCAAGGTGCAAGACGAGGGGGTGGGGAATGTTGCAAACTCGATTTTCTGGAGTGTTGTTGAATCAAGTACAAAGTTGAAGCTGTTTATCGCTGCCGCGCGGATGAATGACGCATTTGACTATTATTACACCGAGGTGATGAATTCAAGTTTGGTTCCTGTTGCGGTTGAGTTGGCCAACCTTGGGGAAGGACTGTATTTGCAGAAACACTTTGCAAGCAAGCTCGGCGATACAACCGTGGAACAGTTTCTCAAGGGGGTGATTCACTTGCTAAACAACGAAGACGATGCATTTTTTGAGGCCTTTGAAGACTATGAGGCAGTCAAGGATGTGGAAGTTGACCAATTGAGCAAGATTAACAGGGCCAAAGACCTTCTTGGTGTTATCCACGATAAGGCAGAGTACTATAGTGAACTTTCCAATTTGTCGCCCGGCGATCAGGGTGCTGTCAAGTTTATTTTACTTGCAATCAAGCAGTCGCCGAAGCAAAAGTACTACCTCAAACTATACGACTTGGCGCTCTCCACATTGAACTTTCCATTGATTAAGGATTCGTTGTCGCATTTGGCAACAGCAACAAGAACAACAACAACAACAACAACAACCTCGTCAACCTCGTCAACAACAACACTAACAAAGCCCCACTTTGAGCAGCTCGTGCAAAAGTTTATCAACAAAGCAGTCTCGCAGCTGAAAATCAAGGTCATCTTTGAGGACAAGTTTTACAAGCAGCACTATGCCATGATCGACAACATTCTCTACAGAATCGCCGTCGACAACGCATCCTTGAAGCTCTACGAGTATTTGTACTCATGGAGGTACACCAATGGTGACAGTAGAGGTGCCGCCGAAGCGTTGTACATCTACATTTCCAAAGTAAAGGACGGAGCTGTAGAGCCCAAGCAAAAGTTGAAGATACTCGAGTTGTACATGATTATACTCAATTTGATAAAGACGCTTGACGAACCCGACCAGTGGATTTTGGCTGATGGTGTGCCCGCCAGGGTATTGAAATCCATTGGCGAGATCAAGGTTGAGTATTTACAGTGGATGAAAGTATTGGGGACCGAGTTGGATGTATAAAAGAAAGTAGCGTAGCTCTAGATAGTAAAGAACAGCAGCAACCACCACCACCACCACCATCACCCAATGTTTGCGCCCATGTTTCCTGCCCCCTTGGGGTTTTCGTCTTTCCAATCGTCCCATTCCCTCTGCCTGCGCTCCTCATCCTCGTCACTTTCGTCCTCGTCCTTTTCAAGTTGTGGTTCTTCCGGTTTCATGAGCTTCCAATTGGCAAGCTCATAGTCGAGGTACTCCTCCACCGTCATGCTCGGAAGCACTTGGCCCGTGCCAAACACTTTATCCTTGAGCGAATTTCTCGTGATGGTGAATGGCTGGAGGATCTTGCCGGACTTGGAGATCAAGTCCTGGATCTGGGCATTTCGAGGGATGTTCTCGACTCTGGTGGTGTACTTGGTGGTGGGATCAGAACCTCCCGTCTCCTTGTGTGGTTCGTTCTTGATTTCTTGAATCTTGGGACGATTGCCAAGCACATGGATCTCCATTGTTATACCCTCAAGCAAGGCAAACGCCCGAAGCGCATGAAGTTTGAGCTGGTCAATGTATATGGATCGGACAATCTCGTCGTCGAATTTGGAAATGTCTTCGTTCAAAATGCCCAACTTGTCCCTGAGCGCCTGTTCTTGCTTGTATGATTCAATCTTTTCCTGCCGCTTTAGCATGGGTGGGAGGTTCACACTTTGGCCCTTTTTGATCATGTCAACTTTCTCGAGCTGGACTTTATCGAGCACCTGGTAGTTTTGCACGTTGATGAGAAACTCAAGTATATGTTCCTTGCTTAATTGCAAATTGCCCGCCTTGAAGTCCAAATTCACTTCTCCATCCTTGATAAACAGTTTGGCATAGAGCTCTGCTAGGTAGTATGAAACGTTCAAGTACGGGATATATGCCGTGTTGAGCTCGTCAAGGTGTTCGTTACTGCTAAACAACGAAAGCAGGACGTTTATATGCTCAATGAGTCGGAACTCGGCAATAAGCAGGGAAAGTTTGCTCTGGTACGATTGTGAGTCTTGTCTCTCCGGCGACGCCAAAATCGCATCGTACTCTTTCTTGGCGATACTATACCGCTGCGATACCGTCAACTGGTCCATATTTGGCTGTAGTATCAGAAGATGAACATGCCAAAAAAAAAAAAAAAAATTACAAAGCAAAAAAAAAAAGAATAAGGGGGAGAGTGCTAACACAATCATCGTTTTATCCGTCATCTTCAATGTCAGCCCCGGCGTATTACGAACTATACAGGAGATCAACCGTGGGAACCACGCTCACGGACGCTCTTGACCAGCTTATATCCGACGAGAAGATCCAGCCCCAGCTCGCTAATCGGATCTTGCAGAACTTCGACAAGGTGATTGCCGAGTCGTTGAAGCTCGAGTCCGGCATTGCCAAGCTGAAACTCACATTCAAGGGAGACCTCGACACGTATAGGTTTTGCGACGATGTGTGGACGTTTATCATCAAGAATGTGTTGATCAAGATGAGTGACACAAGCAGTTCTGGTGGCGATAATGAATTGAACGTGGAGAGGTTTAAAATTGTTGCCTGCAATAGCAGAAAAGCAGGCGAACTATAGGGGGAGAGGGGGGGGAGAGGGGGGTAGAGTGTGTAGGGGTGTATATGTTTGTGTGTGAGTACACGTTTATATGTGTACTGCTTGTGTGTCTATGGATGTATGTCTGTATGTATGTCTGTATGTGTGTAAGTTTTTATGTTTTCTACTTACTGAATGAAATGACTGCCCATTTGCCCGACGAGCTCCAGTGCTCGCCAATCTCGTTGCCCTGGGAGGCATACTCGGCAATGAGTTTTTCGTCCACACCAGCGGGCAACCCGACAACGACATCGGCCTTGCAGGTACGGAGGGAGAGGATCTTTAGCCCGGACCCGCTGAGGTCCTGGATGGCCGTCTTGAACGGGGTGGTCTTGTTCCATTGCAAGTCCCCCGTCAACTTGCGGTAGTTCAAGTCGCCCTTGAAGATGACCAAGTCGGACTTGAGCAAGTCGTGGTACAAGTCGTCAAATTTGGGGATGGACCAGTAGTTGAGGTCCAACGTCCAAAAGGGGTGGTGCTGGACGACAATTTTCCCGGCGTCGCGGTACTCCTTGACCTTGTCGTGCACGAGCTTGATTGCCTTGGGGTCCTTGGCGTGGATCTCGGGGTAAAACTCGGCGTCGTCCAACTGGGCCAACAAGAGGTCAAAGTCCTTGGGCATGGTGTCGCTCACAAACCACGGGATCTCCTTGCAGTGGAGATGGACAGCGTTGACAATGCCCGTGTCCAACAAGAACAAGGTCAAGATCAAGTCGGCAAACAACTCAAACCCGGAGTTGTCCAACACAATGTCGATCCGTTGCGCATTAGTGCCGAGGCTCTCCCAGGCGTGCGCCAAGTCATTCACCAAAATCTTTTCCTCATTCTTCTTTCTCACCTCGGCGCCCTGGACCGACTTGATGTCTTCAAGAGTGACATTGCCCGCAAGCAAGGACAAGTCGGTGGCGTTGCCCCACAACGAGATGTCAATAAATTCGTGGAAAAGCAACTTTAATGCTTCATCGTCGACACCGACCCGTTCAATCTGCGACGACAACACCTCGTACCTCTTGCACAATTCGAGCACGCCGAGCTCGGATTGCTTGAAAGTCTTGGTTTTCAATCTATCGAAAACGTCGTAGCCGGGCCAGGCGGCGAATAGGGTGTGGAGGTATTGGTACAAGTAGCATTCGAGGTAGAGCCAGGGTCCGGTTTGCCACGTGACACGCTTAACCTGGTTCAACTCAGCCAAGGTGTCATTGTACTGCTTCAACCACTTGTTGGCCTTGATCTCGTCGCTGGTGAATTCGCGCACGGTTTCGTCGTTTTTGAATGCATCGAGCAAGCTCTGCAATTGGGCGGTGAGTTGCTTTCCCAGGTCCGCCTGGTGTGGCTGCTGGTCAACGGTTTGGCCAACGTCATCAATGGCGTCCTTGACGATGGTGGGCCAACGTTTGTGGACAGTTGGGTAGGCAAACGACTTTTTGTCGTCGGTGTAGTACGGTGGTGGGAGCGACATGGGCAGGGTGGTGGTGGCGGGGAAAGAGTGTACCTCGTGGTTGGTAATTTTTCTCGGCCCTGGACGGCGAGTGCGAGTGAGAGTGCCAACGGCGGACGGGGGACCAGAGTGGGCCGGAGAGGAAAGACCAGAGGCAGGGTCAGAGAGGAAAGACCAGCGGCAGGGTCAGAGGCAGGGACCAGTCCCCCCCCCCCACCTGCTCTTTAAAAAAGTATAATAATTCAATTTGAAAACAAAGTATAGAAAGATAAACAACTTAATAATTCAAGACAAATGATGTTGATAAAGACAACAACAACAACACAAAAAAAAAAAGGGTTGAAAAGCAAGTTTCAAGCAGCAAGCTACAGCAAGCACTTAAGCTTCGTTCTTCTTGGCGTATTCAGCCTTTTCTTTCTCATATCTCTTCTTGTCAGCCTCGGCCTTGTTTTCGTATGGAACCTTTTCGTCAGAGTTTAAAGCCTTCCACTTTTCACCCAAGGCCTTACCGACTTGACCAAAGGAGATACCGGGGTTTTCAGCTCTGACAATGTCTCTGTTTTCGTTGGCAAAGAACATGTAAGCCGACAACGATCTCTTTGGAGCATCTGGGTCCTTCTTCTTTCTGGAAGCCTTTCTCTTTTCAGTTGGTGCCATCTTGTATCAAAATGTTAGTACTTTGCAAAACAAGAAGAAGAAGAAGTGGAAGAAGTGGGAATTTATAAAGCAAGTTGTGTTGGTGGGAACTTTAGCCAGTGAAACTAGCCACTCAAAGTGTAAACAAAAACAAAACACACAACAAACCGCGTCTGTCGTGTGGTGCACAAACACCCAAACTGCAGTATTGTCACACATGGCCCGCCCACACAAACAACAAAAAACTTGACCCAACCAAAATTCCACCCCCTTCGACGGCTAATGGGAGACAAACTCGACGTATCAGTGGAGAGGCGACCGGGAAACAGCCTGGCAGAGGGCGGCAATGATTGCGTAGCAAAGTGATTGATTGATGTTTTTTTTGCAACCCACCTCTTGCTCCACCCTCTCTGTAGTCCCTTGTAACCCCCATCCCCATGGTGGAGACAGCACAGGGTGAGCGTTCTGAACCTCCTCCTGGTTGAACCTCTGCCCTGAACAATCATCTATACCGCCGGCAGCCGGGGGGGGATGTACCATCACCATTGTGGTGGGTGGTTGTGCCTGTTGTCTCACTCTTGGTGTCTGGAGAAAAAATGTTTAATTGCTAGTGTACATACATTTGCTTGTTAGTGGTACTTGTTACTAGTAGTAGTAAAAGAAGAGTAGCAGTAAAAAAAAATTTGTATGGGAGGGAATTGCTTAGTAGCAATATATAACGCCCACAGAGAGAGAGAGCAACCAGTGAGAGGAGAAAAAAAAAAAGGAGGAACGACGAAAAGAAAAAAAAGGGAGACAGAAAATTGGTCCGTGCACTACTGTGCTGTAATCCCCTCACTGAGCTGAACCCCAAAAGGTGGGAATTGGGAGACGTCACAAGGTAGGTGTGCTGTCATGCAGCTATCTGACATGCCCTCTTTCTCCGCCGCTTTGTCCGCCTCCTGGTGGCTCTACACTCTCACTCCTACTCTTTCCCCCCCTCCCCCCACCGTTCCACGAGGGCAAAAAAAATTTTAGTGACCTCGGTCGTGCGTAGACCACAAACAAAATAAGGAGCCAGCCATCTTTTGCACGTGACCAGCCTCTTTGTCGACAACAACAACAACAAAACACCACAAGGCGTGCACGTGAATTATTAGAGCACGCCATTTTTTCCTCGTACAGCGTTGTGGGCAAGACACCAAAACATCTTTCGCAGCATTATCCATAGCTCTCAAGTCCGTAGTTTTTGCTTTTAGAAACACATTATACAGCGCTAAATAACACATTGCCAATTGTTTTTCTAATACCACCCGCCGCGGTATTGCGCAGAGTCTTGGTACCCGTATTGTGGGTACTGTTGGTACCCGTACTGTGGCACCATTGGCTGCTGAGGAACACCTGGTTGCTGTCCTTGTTGTCCCGGTGCAGTTGCTTGTGGCGCTTGCTGCTGGCCTGGTTGCGCTTGCTGGGCATCAGCAGACTCGGGCGATTGGCCCAGTTGCTGGACTTGAGCGCCTGCTTGCTGGGGCTGCTGCTGCTGCTGCTGCTGTTGCTGTTGTGGAGGGTAAGCGTATCCGGGGTACCTTTGGTTGTACTGGTTGTAGTATTGCTGCTGGGCAGTAAAGCCATTGGTGGAGGTCTGTTGCGCCGTTTGCTGAGCAGCACCTGCCTGTTGGGCAGCGCCTTGCTGAGGTGCGCCAGTGAACCCCGAAGATCCACCATTGTAGTAAGGTGTGTTGTAGTAGTAGTTGTAGTATGGGTAGGCAAAGGGGGCAGGGACCTGCTGCTGAGCCAAAGCAGCAGCAGCCGCCTGCTGTTGCTGCAAGGTGGTTTGGGCAGCAACCGGCGACTGGGTAGAGTCGGCAGAGTTGGCGGTGGCTTGTTGTGCATACTGCGAGTAAGCACCGGCAGAGCCAGGGGCGGTGGCAGTGTGGTTAGCTGCGGGCGAGGCAACTCCAAAGGCTTGCTGGTTGTAGGCAGCATAGTCGAAACCAGGGTAGCCGGCAAATTGGGCTCCCGGCTGAGCTGCTTGCTGGGGGTACTGCTGTTGTTGGAATTGGCTGTAGTAGTCTTGCTGGGTAGGTTGTGCAGGCTGGGCCGATTGAACAGGCTGGGCAGACTGGGCAGATTGTTGCTTACCGTATGCCTGTTGTTGTTGTTGTTGTTGTTGTTGTTGCTGGTGGTGGTGTTGCTGTTGCTGGTAAGCATTGGATGGATATCTTTGCTGGGTAGCTTGTTGGCCGTACAAACCGTATGCTTGCTGCTGCTGCTGCTGCTGCTGCTGCTGCTCTTGTCCGTCTTCAGTGATGGATTCGGAAACTGGTTCCTGTTGTTCATCCTCACCTAAAGCCAAGGACCCGAATGAAATGCCCACGGAGCTGACTTGTTGCGACGTTGGCAAAATCACCTGGGGTTGGATAGAAACGTCTTGGGTTGGTGCAACTGGTGCCACAGCCGAAACATCGGCGTGTTCTTCAACTTGTTGTTGTTGTTGTTGTGGCTGTTGTTCGTATGCAACTTGTTCTACGGCAGCAGACTGCTGTTCTTGCTGTGGCTGCTGCTCAGCGGCGACTTCTGCAACCTCATCTTGTGGCTTTTGCTGCTGTTGCTGGTGTTGTTCTTCCTTTGGCTTGGTCACTGGCTTTGGCTTTGGCTTGGTCTTGGGGGTGATTGCAGATGCCCAGGATCCGGCCTTTGGCACGGGAATTGCCGCTTCTCTAAGTACTGGCTTGACAGTTTCCGCTTGTGGTTGCTCGGCAACTTGCTCTGGCTGCTCTTCCACCTGCTGTTGCTCCGCATCCGCGTCCGCATCCGCGTCTGCATCCACGGCGGCAGTGGCAGTAGCCTCTGCAGCGCCATTGGTGGCGGTTTCCTCAACTGCCGTTTCTTGCTTCAGTTCCGTTCCTTCCGCCTTTTGCTCGTGCTTTGGCTTATCGCTGGACAATGCAGACGCCCACGAGTTGGACGCTGGGGCAGTGGCGTGTTCCGCCGACGAGTCGCTGGACTTGGCTGCTATCTTTTCCGACTGCTGCTCCGACTGGTGTTCCGACTGATGTTGCTGTTGCTGCTGCTGTGGCCTCTTGTGGGGCGCGGGCTTGGTTCTGGGTGGCCTGTTTGCTGGAGCTTTGCCCTTGAACTTTTTATCCAACTTGCCATCAACGGAGCCCGATGCGTGCACTGATGAAGAGGCAGTGGCGTATGCTGCGGATGATGCTGCTGCGGATGCTGCTGCCGCTGGCGATTCGTCACTGTGGTGCTCCTTCTTTTTCTTTTCCTTCTTGGATGGTTCCCATCTGCTCACCTTGTTGTTCACAATCAAATCAATAACCACTTCCACATCCCTATTGTGTTCGCCCAATAGTTGAAGCAAATCGTCGGTGCCCCAATCGGGAAACATCTCAGTGAGCACAGAAAGCTCGGTTGATGTGGAGGAAAATGTGTTGCTGCTGAATCGCTTCAGCTGATTCTTGAACGTCTTTCGTTGTGCTGTAGACATGTTTTTGTGTGTGTGTGTAATTGTGTATGGTGTTACAACTAGATGCTCTGGTCCAGCTAGATGTATTGATTGAATGTGTAGTTCAGGCTATTAATGGTGATGATGGTATGCTTTTAGTTCAACCTTTTTTTCCCATTTGGTTGTCAACGAACGAAAAAAAAAATTTTCTCCAAGTTTCACCAATGGGGAAAAAAGCCAATTGAACGGGGAAGAAGAGACGCAACAAGAGGGGGGGAAGAAGTGTTTTGGGTGTTATTGTATAGGGATTGTAGGCATGGTGCTTTACCAAAGTTCTTGTTCATCACCCTATTTGCCTACCAAGAGGGTTCTGTTCTTTGACGCCGCTGTAAAAGCATATACTGCAACCCAAAAAAAAAAATATGAATGACTTCTTCCAGAAAAAGGTCGTGTGCATTGATAAACCAGATCAAATTATAGGGGGGGGGGGCTCACTCTCTATAAAACACGGACCAAGCTACTGTCCTTTTGTACCTCCACATCCTCGCCGCTAACCAATGGGTCCACAACCTCGTTGACAACTCTTTCAAACAATTCGTAGATAATCTCTTTCAAGTCCTCGCCGGTTTGTTTGAAATCAGGGTACGAATTAACCTCGAGCAAGGTAACCGAGTGGTTGCGATTCACCAAGAAATCGATACCAAAGATCTCAATGGCCTGTGGCATGGGCTGGAAGTTCATCTTATCCACACTGGTGGCGGCGGTAAACAATTCACTTACGATTTCACAAATCTGGCTGAAAACGGCGTCCTTCTCCTGGGAAGTGATGCCTTCTAGTTTCGAAAAGGGCACCACCAAGGGGCTGTCGCCCTCTTGCAAGCACGTATTGGTCAAATGGCCGTCCATCGCCACCTTCCCCTCGCCAGATGGCTTCTCGTAGGGGATTGCGGCAAATAGCGTCAAGATGTTTTTGTACACAAACACCTGCAAGTCACCCTTGCAAACGACGTATACGCGCAAGTGAAACTTTTTATTGTCGTACGACGAAAGCAACAACGGATCGTCCTTGTACTCCTGCACGACAAAGTGGCGCAATTGGGATAAGATGACCCCGGTATTGTCATCCTCTTCCTCCACCTCCTCCTCCTCTTCTTCTTTGTCATCCTCCTCCTCTTCTTTGTCATCCTCTTCCTCTTCTTTGTCATCCTCCCCCTCCCCCTCTTCAAAGGAGTTGAAAATCTCCTGGAGTTGGTCTATTGTTCTCAAAATCCGTATACCCTGTCCCTTGTCGCTCATGCTGGGCTTCAAGATCCACGTCCTGTCCCCCTTTTCAATCTCGTCTCGTAATTCGTAAGCGTCGTCCAACGCATCGTCCAAAAACTCGGCATAGTCAACTTCCAACTGATAGCTCTCCGGCACCGCCGACTTTAGAATCGACCCGGGGTTCTTGGTCACATAATGATGGATCGTGTTTGCAAGGTAGTGTTTCCTAATCAATGCCTTGCGGTAAATGTACGACGGGATATAGTAGTCTGGGTGGTGGACCGAGTCAATGTCAATGTCTTCGTACTCGCCATAGTGGAACACCTTGCCTCCCGCGCCAATGACATCACGCAGCGCCGTGATTTCGTACCCGAGGTTCTTGAATGGCCCCACCAACGGCTGGTAGATATATGCTTCTTCCGCAAGAGTGATCAAAAATGTCTTTTTATTGGTGGTGGTGGTGGTGTCAGCATCGTCCAATGTGATCTCGCCCACCAAGGGCTCAATAAAGTTAAACGCCGCCTTCAACGGAGTCACACTGATCCCCTCGTCGAGCAAGACCCGGCTATCGGTATGCGTCTCATCCTTCAACCCGTCCTTGTACACCTGCTTGAAATCAGGCGTCCACGAAAACTGCAACTGGCCCTTGTCGTTGGGCTCGGCCAAGGGGGTGTAGATGCTCCTCCACCGGTTCTGCAAAATCGGAGCATAGTGGATCTTGGTGTCGTTTCCCAAAGAGGCGACAAGGGGCACATTGATGCTAAACAAGTCAATCTCGTCGCTGGCTTTCAATTGCGGGTACAACTTTTGTATCAACTTTACCGACAATTTTGCCGCTTCCTTGAGGATATGGTAGTCGTGGTCCAAATTGTTGAATGCATAGCTCAACGCCACGGATTTCACCCCGTGCGTGGCGGCTTCCATGGCAGCACCCACGGTGCCGCTGGCCAAGATGTATAAATTCGAGCTGTTTTTCCCAAAATTGGGCCCCGAAATGACTAAATCTACGGGGCCCTTGTCGTGTGCATAGAGGTGGTGGATCCCGATATCGGCGCACGCGGCAGGGGTGGAGTTGATGAGGCACCACTCTTGCCACCCCTGGGAACTCTTATACTTGGCCAGTTCCGGACGTGTGAATGGGCCCTCAAAGCTGTTGATGGCCGCGTTGGGAGATTCAGTCGAGGGCTGGGTGTAGATGTAGCTCGCAGTGAGTGTGCGCCCGGCAAAATGGGCTTTCCCAATCCACGACCGCTGCTGGTCAGGGATGACAATTGAGAGGCCCCAGTCTGTGCTGGCAACAATCTCGTCAACCAAGTACTTCATGTACGGACAGTGGCTGTCGTTCAATGGGCCGTCGTCGTTGGTGAGCAATACGTGCATGTTGAATGGGGATGAAGCAAGTGGTGGGGGAGGGTCTGATGGCCCTTGAAAGAAAAAAAAAGATGAACTGGAAGAAGAAGAAAAAAAAAAAATTCCACCCTCCAAGCTTCACCTCACCTCCCATAGTCATCTTCCACCCCTCCCCCTCCCCCACACCACTACCAAAATGTCGGTGTTTCTAGGTGCCTCGTCGCAGTTCTCCCAGGCTAGTGTGGACCCAGAAAAGATAAAAATTGCAGAGATACAGTTCAACGCCACCGCCGAGACATTCAACAAGCTATTGCGGCGGTGCGGGAGCAAATGCCTTGTCCACGAATACGGCGAAGGCGACCTAACAAAGGGCGAGTCGGAATGCATCAACAGGTGTGTGAGCAAATACGTCAAGGCCAACAAGCTCGTGGGAGAAAACTTTCAGCAGCAAAGGATCGACCCGTTTACAAGGATGCCGGAATACATACACATTCAGCTGGTGCTCCTCAACAACAGAAATGAGTAAAGCACCGCATGTATACAACTAGAACTGTGTGTGTGTGTGTGTGTGTAGAGATGTATATAGACAATTATCTTTAAAAGTGTGTTAAACTATGTATGTGTGTGTGTAAATAGCTGGAGGCAACTACATTTACAATTGGCCCTTGGCGTGAAAGATTTCCAAAGCTTCAACGATTCTGTTCTTCATGGTCTTTTCACCTTCTCTGACCCACACTCTTGGGTCAAAGTACTTCTTGTTTGGCTTGTCGTCGCCGTCTGGGTTACCAACAGGGGTCTTCAAGTATTCAATGTTCTTGGTGACATAGTCTCTGATACCGCTCAAGTAAGCCCATTGGCAGTCAGTGTCCAAGTTGACCTTGACAACACCATTCTTGATACCAGTGTCAAACTCTTGCTGAGTAGAGCCGGAACCACCGTGGAACACCAAGTACAATGGGTGCTTGGCGTCGGTGCCAATTTGCTTCTTGGCATACTGTTGGTGGTCGCCCAAGATTTCTGGCTTCAATTGTACGTTACCGGGCTTGTACACACCGTGCACGTTACCAAAGGCAGCGGCAATGGAAAAGTTTGGCGAAATCTTGTGCAAACCTTCGTAAACCTTGAACACAGTTTCGGGCAAGGTGTACAAGGATTCCTTTTGCACGTGCTCATTGTTGACACCGTCTTCTTCACCACCAGTGATACCAATTTCCATCTCCAACCACTGGTTCATCTTGGCCATCTTGGCAAAGTACTTTTCACAAGTGCCAATGTTTTCCTCGTCAGACTCTTCCGACAAGTCCAACATGTGCGACGAAAACAATGGCTGGCCAGTCTTTTCGAAAAACTCCTCGTCAGCCTTCAACATGCCGTCAAACCATGGCAACAACTTCTTGGCACAGTGGTCAGTGTGCAAAACAACGGGGATGCCGTAGGCGGGGGCAATTGATCTAATATAGTGGGCAGCAGCAATGGAACCGGCAATTGAAGCCTCTTGGTTCTTGTTGTCGACACCCTTGCCGGCAAAGTAGGCGGCACCACCCTGCGAGGTTTGCAAGATGATGGGGGACTTGGAGTCTCTGGCGGCTTCCAAAGCGGCAACCACGGTGGAGGACGAGGTCACGTTGATGGCGGGGATGGCAAAGCCCTTGGCTTGAGCATAGTCAAACAAGTCCTTGACGTCATCACCGTAGATGACGCCTGATTTCTTTAAAACAGCTGGAGGAGACATTTGTAGTATTGTTGTGAGGGTAATTGGTTCTGGGGTGAGAAGGGAGGGGAAAGGGGGTAACAGGAATTGAAAATTTTCCCGCATGGCCGTCTCCCGCCCTTTAAATAGATTTTTTTTTTTTCCTTGTCTCTCTCTCTCTCTCTTTGTCTGCCTCTCCCTCTTGTTCGTTGCTCCTCCTCAACTGGTGATTGCCCATTTAGTTCTTTAGTTTCTTTAGTCTGCCATACATTAATCCTGGTAGTGCGGGAACCACCAAAACTCCGAAATGGTAGACATTGCTCCGGGGGGGCGAGGGAGCAATGAGCTTTATCTCTGATGTCATGCCACGTATGGTACGTGCCGCCACGCTCTCTCTCTCTCTCTCTATACCGCTACACACAAAAATAAACCCTCAATTGCGTGTATTGCTTCACCAGCCAAAGTGTGTCCCACGCTGGCAGATCTTGCTGTGTGTGGGGGGGGGGTGAAAACGTGTTGTCGACAAATTCCCCCCGTGAATCACCGGGGCTATGTGGCAGCACCCAGTCCACGTGAAAAATGTGCGTACCAAAAGACTGTGTTTCCCCGGACGAGCGCATGAAGAGAAAGAGGAGCCAGTGCCAACAGCCAACAGCCAACGACCAACGACCAACAGCCAACGGCCAACTTGTCACTTCACTCGCCCAATCACACACACAAAATTACTCACCACCACGTTGGGCTTCCTCGCATCACCTGACTTTGTTGCCAGCGTCGTCACCTCACCTTTGGCTCCCAGTGGAACAGAAGAAAAAAAAAAAAAAGTTTGGGTGGTGGTGGTTGATACACATCACCAGTTGTCATGGGTCTCCTCGCCACGATCAACGGCCTATCCTACTGCCAGTTTGACGTCAACAGCCAGGACGAGTTTAAGCGAGTGTCGCTGCTAATATCGCTGCACTTGTCTGAGCCGTACTCGATCTACGTCTACTGGTACTTTCTCAACACCTGGCCGCAGTACTGCTACACGGTAAAGAATGCCCCTGGCGCCATTGTCGGCGTCATCATCTCCAAGCTCGATCCCCACCGAGATGTGCGGATGAGAGGGTATATAGGCATGTTGGTGATTGACCCCGCGTTCCGTAAACAGGGGATTGCCAAGAACTTGGTCAGGTTGACCGTGGAGCAC
This sequence comes from Zhuliangozyma parablackwelliae, assembly GCA_030585045.1. Taxonomy (NCBI): domain Eukaryota; kingdom Fungi; phylum Ascomycota; class Pichiomycetes; order Serinales; family Debaryomycetaceae; genus Zhuliangozyma; species Zhuliangozyma parablackwelliae. Next base: position 39,339 of record JAJMCF010001663.1, on the reverse strand, counting down.
ATGTTGAAGGACAATGCCGACGAGATCATGTTGGAGACCGAGGTGACCAACGCCGGGGCGTTGAGCTTGTATGAAAGTTTTGGCTTTATGCGAACAAAGCGGTTGTATAGGTACTACTTGAACACCCACGATGCGTACCGGCTAGTGTTGCCGTTGGGTGAACGGAGCCATACGCGGATAGCCTTTTTGCCGTCCATTGCTCAGCCGGTGCGCTAGTGTGGGTAGTGATACTGTCGTGGGGTGCGGAAATATATATATATATAGGGTAGAGAGCTTGTAACTTGTAACTTTTTTGATAATTTGACGAGATATTGAACCAAAATTGGAACATTGTGGGGGTGAGATGCGGGAGATGGTAGCTGTGGAGGTGGTAGCTCTAGATGGTAGCAGCGAAAGATCCATGACTCCAATACAGAGACGAGTAGAGGAAACACACATATGTTAGCAGAGCAGAGGGATACATCACAGATATACAAGCACTGCTTTGTCGCCTTCCTTTCCCTTACCTTCCCTTCCCTTCCATACCTCCCTATATAATACACTTCTTATAGGTGTCACAATGCCAATCACTGCCCCCTACGCGTGTCCATTTTTTTTACACACATACACACGCGTCGCAGTATAAATAAATTTCAGTTCACCTGGAAGAAAATGGAGACGAAAAAAAAAAGGACAACCCCTCCACCTCTCACTCACTAATACACCATGTTGGAAGGTAAATTTGACGAATCCACGTTGCTCAAGAAGATTGTTGACTCAATCAAAGACTGTGTCAAGTTGTGCAACTTCAACTGCACCGAGCACGGCATCACCGTTCAAGCCGTTGACGACTCGCGTGTCTTGCTTGTTTCCTTGCTCGTGGGCCAAACCGCCTTTAGCGAATATAGGTGCGACAGGGACGTTACCCTTGGTATCGACTTGGAGAGTTTCTCCAAGATTATCAAGTGTGGCAACAACGAAGACTACTTGACCATCTTGGCCGAAGACTCCCCCGACTCGGTGATGACCATCTTTGAAGACAAAAAGAAGGAACGGGTCAGCGAGTACTCGTTGAAGTTGATGAACATTGACTCTGAGTTTTTGAAAATCGACGACATGGAATACGACACGGTTATAAATATGCCATCGAGCGAGTTCTCCAAAATTGTCAAGGACTTGAAGAACTTGTCGGAATCTTTGAACATTATTGTCACCAAGGACTCGATCAAGTTCACGTCCGAGGGCGAGAGCGGGTCTGGCTCGGTGGTGTTGAAGCCATACACCGACATGGATAGACCCGAAGAGAGCGTCAATGTGCATTTGGACAACCCGGTTGACTTGACCTTTGGCTTGAAGTACTTGAGCGACATCATCAAGGCATCGTCATTGTCGAGCACCATCACCATCAAGTTGGCCGACAAGACCCCAGCGTTGTTTGAGTTCAAGTTGGACGTGGGCGGATACTTGAGATTCTACTTGGCGCCAAAGTTTGACGAGGAGGATTAACTGTTTTTATATGTGAAAAAAAAAAATAAGATTCAACACTACTTTTTATCATGCATCTCTTTGCCCCATTTGTAGAGGTCTCTCTTTAACCTCTCGGCACGGACTAGACCATTGCGCAACGCGGTGAGGTTCTTGATATACTCGTGCTGTCTCTGGATCGACACCTGCAAGTAATTGATCAAGTCGTCCTTGACGCCGGCGAGCTTGTCGTCGCCGTCGCCATCGCCGTCGCCCACCTGAAACGACTCGTACCGCTCCAACGCCTTGGGCAAGGCAAAGAACGGGTCGCCCTCTTCTTCCTTTATCGTCGGGCCCTGCCCTGGCCCCGGTCCTGGCCCCTGCCCCGCCGACCTCAAATCGCTCTTCTCTGCTGCTGCTGCTGCCGCCACTGCTGCCACCGCCACTGGCGCTGGCCTTTTCCTCTCAGAGTCCAACCCGTGGTCATACTCCTTCAACCCAATGTTTTCTTCCAACAAGTAAAACCAGTCTTCGCCATTCAAAACCTGGAGCAACTTGTTCAACCAGTTCAAGTTGGTTTGTTCAATCTCAATCAAATCAATCAACTCGGACGCGAGCTTGTTCAACGTACTGGATTTATAAGTTTTCGATATCGCAGGATGGGTGACAATCTCGCTGGGGTGGTTCAACGGAGCCAAGAGTTCAATCAAGCGGGACTTGTTGAGGATTTCGAGGCCATTCTCTCCCTCATCCTCTCCCTCGCCCCCCCTATTGCTGTAAACGAGGTGTGATTTACCGGCGTATTCGACAACTTTGGTGGGCAACAGGTCCGGCACGAGCTTGAGACCTCGGTTGTAGCGAGGTAGTGTTTGCGTTTGCGAGCGGTCGTCAACGTCGGAGGGCAAAAGGTCCGAGTTTTGGCCTAGTAGCGCTTCCTTGAACTTTGATATGACTTCGAGAGATTCGGTGTCTAGCATGATGGGCAAAAGGTTGGTTGGGGAGTGGTTACAGCTGGTTGGTTGGGGAGTGGTTACGGCTGGTTGGTTGGGTAGAAGAGCCGGTTGCTTGTGGGAGATTTTCTCTCTTCTTGTTCTCCCCTTTCGAAGGAGTAGCTCGAAAGGTCGTGCAGAGACACTAGTTCACCTTGACAGCTGGATGCTAACCAGGATGCTGTAGCATGGCACTGCCGTGAAAGCTTAGTGGGAGCGGTGTTCTCCGTATTACCCTTGTGTACCTCTACTTGTAAGTCTCTATCTCTATGTCGAATCTTTTTTAGACACGGCAGTTACTTTGCACATACACTGTGGCTGTACTGCCCTTGTTCCATGGCAACCCACAGGAAGAAGGAGGCACATAGGAAGAGCACAGACACCCTAAGCACCTCCCAGACACAGCCTCTATTCATTTATAACCACCCTGTCTGCCTCTTCCACCCACTCTGTGCTGCTCGTCTCTTCAAAGCACAACCTCCCCCCCCTCAAAAAAAAAGTAGAGGCAAAAATACGAAGCAGTTTGCCTCCATACCAGAGATTTACAACCAGACAGGGTGTGGCAGTTCAACACAGAACCGCAAGCACATACAACCAGCTAAAGGAACTACCACCAACCAGTTACCAACCACCCACCCGGCCCATTTTTTCCCTTCCTAGACCCGTTCCAATTCGTGGAACACTCCTTTCGCCTCCGAGTCGGTGTTCCCCCACACACACACATGTCAGACATATCGTATCTCACCATCTACAACTCACACAATGGGTTGAGTCTGAAGGTGCCCAAGCCAGTGCGGTTCCATAGCCTTGGCGAGTTCAAACTGTACCTACAGCAGTCGTTGCTTGTGGGCGATGGCGATAGCATATTCCTCCTCACATCGTTTGGCATCAAGCTCAACTACAACCTCATCAATGAAATCAACGAGGTGTTTGTGTACGACAAGAGACTATTCAGCAACAATGTGGACCCATCCATGTCTGAAACCTATAATTCCACCACCAACTACACATTTAATGAGCCCAAGCCATCGGCGCTTGTGCACAACAACAACAACAACAACAACGCCCACATCAGCCTGCGAACGAGCTTGAAGATCAACCAGGGGTGGGCGAGGGCGCTTGCCCAGGACTGTGTCATTTTGGATGAGTACTGCCGCGACTTGGTCAAGTCGATCAATGTCATTTTCAAGTCGTTGACGACGATTTTCCAGTTTGGAGCCAACTTTGCCAGCGACATTGAAAGGAGTTTCCAGCAGTGCTTCAACTATGTCAAGTTGATCAACTACAAAACGTTGCACAAGGCATGGAGGGAGAGCTACAAGACGTTGTCGCAGTTCCCCCCAGTCAAAGTGAACGATAGGAGTATACGGCTTGTGGACTTTCTCGACCAGGAGAGAATGGATCTGTGTGCGGGCTACATTGGCGACAACTTGCCCGTGGTGGTGGGCAGCTTCAACGACTTGAGCCAGGTGATAAACGAGGTGAATGACGAAAAAGTTCGGATTGACAAGTTTATCGAATCGAGCCGGAACGACTCAATCACCCAGTTTAAAAATATAAACACCAAGGAGTTGTTGGAGACGGTTCAGTCGAGCGCCAAGCTCATAACGGCCGAGGACAAGCAAGGTGACTACCACTTGCAGCGCGAGTACTCGCACAAGATGTACGAGGCGGCAAGAAAGATATACAAGTACTTCACCGACTTGCAGCAGTTCAAGAGCAAGCTCGTCAACGATAGTCTCAAAACATTCAACACGATTGCCAACTTGCAGATGAAAATGGTCAATGTAAAGACCGAGTTGCGGAAACTCAACGAGCTGCAGCAGACCATCACCAACGTCAAAAGAAACGAAGACTACTTGTCGTTGACGATTGACTTGCCGTTGCTCTTTGGGTTTCTTCTTATCGAAAAAAGGCGGCAGTTTGAATGGTATGATTTCTACTCCAAGGGCGTGGTGGGCAATGTGACTGAGCAGTTGTCGGCAATGATTGAGCACGAAAAGTTGTTTCGCGGGATCTGGTTGAAAAAGTTTGGCACCTTTCTTTCGCTAATCAATAATGAAACTATGTCGGTGTCGCTTCCAAACATTGACGTGACCCTTATTGCCAATAAGCAGGAGAGTTTCAGTCTATTGGGCGACATTGAGGTTTGCCGCGAAGATATAACCAACTATATCGCCATATTGGAGCTGGCAAACGTGTCCAAAAACTTTGTGGATTTGTTGAACAAAAACTTTAAAGATTTGATCAAGGGCACCAACAGCATGAAAAAGATAACCAGGATTGTGTCGTCGTTAGCGGCATACACTGACGAAAAGTCCGGGATGGATGAAGATGAAGAAGACTTTGATTTGGGGATCATCAAGGGCCTCAAGTCGCGGATCAAGAAGCTTGAAAACTTGCTACACCAGCAGCAATACAAGAACTTGACAAACTGGCCCGTCACCAGGAACAATGCTGAAAAGATGAGTATGATTATGGAGCCAAAAAAGACGACGCAAAACCCAACTCATTTGTTGCAAGGGTCGCAAAAGTTGGAAAGGCTGCAGCAGCAAAAACAGGCACAGTTGCAACAGCAGCAGCAACAACACCACCACCACCGCCACTGCATGTCTTGGACTCTTCCAGTATTGATAAGCATCTCGACAACATCAGGTTGAAGAAGCAGAATGCCGAGTTAGTGTCCAGCAACCAGCAGTTGGCCCAGGAGGTTGAGTCCAAGAATGATTTGATACGCAAACTCCGCGACGAGCTCGACAAGGCAAAGGAGGAGCACAAACAAGAGTCCCAAGCCTGGGAAACCAAGCACCATGCGCTTGTCGAGGAGTACCGTCTTTTCAAATTGGACAACAAGCTCGACAGCAAGGAAATTGAAAGCTTGAACAAAAAAGTTGAGCTACGCGACAAGGAGCTCAACGAGTTGCACGAAAAGACGGCAAAACTCAACGAGTCCACCAACGACTTGACCGTTGCGGTAACCACTTTGCGCAGCGAGTTGAAGGATGCCACCCGCATGAAGAACGATTTGTTGTCCAACATGGCATCGAAGGAGTCGGAGTTTGCCAATGAGCGCACGAATTTCGAGGCTGATTTGCAGGCCTTAAAGGGTAAACTAGACGAGGTTTCTGAAGACTACGAGAACTTGATGGAGTTGACGCAGGCCAAGCAGGAAAAGCACGACGCATTGGTCAAGGATACAAATAGCGCCATGGAGGAGCTTGTCCATGGTGTAAAGACGACGGTGCACCAAATATTTGAGTATTTCCTCGAGTACTGCTTTATTTTGGAGTCGATGGGGTTGTTGCTTGTTAAGGAGGAGGAAGTATACAAGATCAAACGGGTCAAGGGGCTCAAGAAGGAGGAGCCAAACGCGCCATCCTCAGCGGTCCTTGACGAGATTGAATGGTCCATGAATTGGGTGGACGACTTGCCCGATGCAATAGAAAGTGAGGACGCGTTGGCACTGTTGGCTGCTACTCTCAAAAACTCGTCTTTGGACATTTTCATCAGCCGGGTTGCGTTCAAGGAGAATGTACAGATGCAGGAGGACAGCACCACGTCCAAGTTTTTCCTCAATGGCATATCCAAGCGGTTTAGGGACGTTGAAGGGTTTGCCAAGCGCCAGACCAAGGAGAACAAGTTGAAGGACGCCGAGATACGAAAGTTGGTACACAAGTTGCATTCCAAGATAACAGTGAATGGTTTCCAAGCCGGGGATTTGGTGTTGTTCTTGCCCACCCGGATCGAGCGCGACGAGTCGATTCAGCCGTGGGCGGCGTTCAATATTGGCGCGCCCCATTACTTTCTCGACGTTGAGAGCAAGGGTCAGTACCAGGGTAAGGAATGGGTCATTGCTCGCGTCAAGGAGATTACCGAGCACAAAGTTATCGACGCCGATATTGGCACCGACAGAAACCCATTCCAGCTAAGCGTCGGCGTCACTTGGTATATGGTCAAGGCACAGGAAGAGGAAAAGTAGGGTAATAAATGTAAATATGGCTTAAAACCAACATGAACTGCTTTACTATATGAAAAAGAACATAAAACTATTCCGGGACGTTGTTGAACAAGTAGCTCACGCTTTCACCATTGTGCAATCTCCTAATTGCCTCGGCGAGGGTGGGGCTAATGTCCAACATTTCTATCCTCGGACACTGGGCGAGCTTGTCCTGGATGGGCAAGGTGTTTGTGCACAACACCTTGTCTATCTTGGAGTTGTTGATCCGTTCAATGGCATTGCCCGAAAAGATCCCATGGGTGACGATGCACACCACTTTTTGGGCGCCATTGGACAACAAGATCTCCGAGGCCTTGACCAATGTCCCGCAAGTATCTGCCATATCGTCAATCAACAAGCAGATCTTATCCTGAACATCCCCCACCAAAACCATCCTCGAGATTTCATTTGCCTTTTGGCGCTCCTTGTGGATCAACGCAAACTGGACGTCCAACTTGTCCGCCAACGACGCCACTCTCTTGGCACCACCCGCATCGGGCGACACCATAATGATGTCGCCATTGTCGTAGTTCTCGCCAATATACCTCAACACGCTGGGCTCGGCGTAGAGGTTGTCGACGGGGACTCTAAAAAAGCCTTGGATCTGGCTAGCATGCAAGTCCATCGTGATCAAGTGGTCGCACCCGGCCGTCTGGAGCAAGTTGGCAATCAACTTGGCCGTGATGGGCGCCCGAGACTTGTCCTTCTTGTCCTGGCGGGCGTAGGGGAACGAGGGGATGACACAGGTGATGCGGCGCGCCGAGGCGATACGACAGGCATTGATCATAAGAAGTAGTTCCATGAGGTGGTTGTTGATCTGGTCCTCGCCACAGCCGGTTTGTATTATGTAGACGTCCTCATCGCGCACCGACTCGCCCACAGCAATGGCCGTCTCTTGGTTGGTGTACTGGAACGCACCCACGCGGGCAATGGGGATGCCTAGCTTGGTGGAGATACGCTCGCACAATTCTGGGTGCGAGTTACCCGCTAATATCTTGATACTATTGGGGGAGCGGCCGCGCATGGGTAAGTTTGGTGGGTGGGATAAAGCTGGGTGGGGATAAAGGAGGAGGAATGCTGGTGACCTGATTGTTGAAGGAGCAAATGCTCATCTGATATTTTATTTCTTAAAAATTACAAAGTCACGTGACATATACTGTTCTCCACAGCGGTGTCTACAATTTGGAACTCACCTTTGCAACCCCCTCCCGGTCCAAGATAAACTTTGCCTCTCTCTCTCCACTATACCAAGCGCCATGGGCACATCCATTGCTGGAGTCGACCATGGTCTCGGCCCCGGCAAACCGGATTCTCCCCTGCCATCCATCGGTGAATGCCTGGACAACAAAGGCCGGGTCCTGGGTGCCTACTGGGGTGATGCCGTACGCGCCACGAGACAAGTTTTCGCGGTTCCATGGCGTGTGGTATATCTTTCTTGGCGCCACAGCACCTTTGGAGCTGGTGCTGGTGCTCATTTGATCAAACACGGGCTTGAAAATCTCCCAGATCTTGGAGTCCTTCTCGTCGGGGTGCAACCCTTCAATGTAGCTCGATACAGGGTTCTGCGTCAATGCAACCACCGCAGGCACGCCATGGATGGCCTGGTAGTTGACCAACAAGGTGGGGTAGTCCCACGGTTTTATCTCCCCCGATGGGGTGTGTGTGGTGATGGCGTAGAACCTGTCGATATCCGCGGGCCAGAAACAATGGTCAAACTCAAACACAACCTTGCCCAACGAGCCGTACTGGATATCGGGCAACACTTTCTGGATGGAGTATGGTAATTCAGGGACCCACTGTATATGGCACGGGTCCTTGGGGTCGGTGATTTTGAGTATTGTTTGCGGCACGGTTGAGATCAAATAGTCGCACGAGTACACCCGCCCGTCAAACAAGTGCACCACAATCTTGTTGGGGTTGGTGTAGTCAATCTTGAAAACGTGGGCCGCGAGCTTGATGTTGGTGTCGCGGTATTTCCGAGGGAGCTCCTTCAATTCGTTGACAAACACGTTGGCAAAGCCATTGGTGACAAAGGCGTTCCGGCCAATGTGTGCGTCTCCGTCAAAGCAGTACTTTCCAGAAAGCTTATCCCAGGACTCCCCATTCCATAGCTCGGCCCACATGCGAACCACACCGAGGGCGTGGTCTACTTGCTGCGGCGTCAACCTGCCGCGGTACTTTAATGCGTACTCGTGGCATAGTCTCTTGAGCGAAATGTCGGGCTTGGTTGGGTCTTGGCGGTAGGCAAGACTGCAGTACGACATGATCTCATCGACAACGGCGTCAAACTTGTACGGCTCGATGGCCCTTTCCTTTGACGAGAGGTAGACACACTTGCCGTCGTCGTAGTAGTACTGCGTGGCGGTGGTGGTGGTGGTGCCCGACTGTAGTGCCTTTTCAAACAACGGATTGTTTAACGAGTCGTGGAACCAGGATGCGCCAAGGTCGTAGGTGACGCCCTTTTCCTCCGAGTTAATGGTGAGCAATCTCCCGCCCAACCGCGTCCGGGACTCGAGGATGACTGTGTTGGTGATGCCGCCATTGTACAAGTCAATGGCAGCCTTGACGCCGGCCATGCCGCCGCCGATAATGACAACTTTTTTGTGGATCATGTGGATGGGTGGGAATGGAAACTGAGGCTATAAGCTGAGACTATAAGCTGAGGCTAAAAGTGGATAGGAGAGAAAGCCAGGGCTATAAGTAGATCACGTTGAACTTCCCCAGACATCAGCCGATATGCATGGACAATCTTTTTTTTTTTTTTGGTGGTCTCTTCCACATCCAGAACAACAGATGCGCTCGAGGTTTGCGCGGCTACACAGGGGTCCGATATATATGTGTGTTACCTTATATACACCACAAGGGTGGGTCTATTGCACAACGCTGTCATGCAACCCCACAATCTCTCCCAAGAAGCTCATGTACTCCTGGATGAACGAGTTGAATACCCACCAGTTGCCAAACGATGAGTGGCTGCTGCTTGGGTTGCCTTGTGCGTCTGCGTCCTGACTGGCCTGTAATTGTGCTTGTTGCTGCTTCAAAAAAATGTACTTGAGAATGTCGTTGAGAATATAAGTGATAAAGTTGTTGTAGATGAGAATGGGGTACTTTGATTTGAACTGGTTGGAGAGCAATTTGGTGTCAATCAAGCTGATCAACGAGTTTAGCTTTTCCAATTCCCTTGATGTGAGCACAGCCTCTTTTGTCTCTGCAAGTGCTGGCGAGAGCGCAGCGGGAGCCGCCGTTGTACTTATAGTGTCTGTGTCTGTTGTTGTTGTTGTTGTCGTTGTTGCTGTGTTTGTTGCCGTTTCCAATGGCTGAGAAAAGGGAGATACAATCTCTTTTGACTCTATGGTAGGATCATCATGGTAGTTGACGTTGAGAAAGTTGAGCAAGTCGCTTTTGAAAAACCCATCAATAATGTTGATCTCCTCGTTGATAAAGTTCATGGATATCGACGATTTGATCTCGTCGTTTATATTGGGGTCAAAGTTGTACCCAATGAGGGCGTACACCAAGTCGTTTGACAAAATGTCGTTTTTGAAACTAAAGTTTATCTCGCCCATGGAGGTTGTGTTCAAGTTGAGAAAGAAACTCTCGTCGTCCTCAATCTTGATGGTTTGCGAGTTGACTTTGAGAAAGTTTTCAATGTCGGTGGACATCATGGACTTGCTGTCGTTGCGGTTGATGAGCTTGATAAATGTGATTAGCAAGTCGTTCAAGTTGATCAACTTTTTCAAAACAATCAAGAATATCGTCGAGTTGTTGAGGGAGAACTTGGGCGAGTTCATCAGCCTCAACTCGTCGTTCAAGTTGTTAATCAAGTGCAACAAGTTCAACCGCAAGTTCTTCAACAAGTTGGTGTGCGCCGACGACTTGATCAAAAGCAAGTACGGAAGAGTCTCGAGGAGAATGATCAAGTACAAGCACAAGTCGAGGTTGGGGAGGGTGTCTTGCACACTCAACGGCTTGACCACCAAGTCGACAAAGTTGCGCAACAACTGCGACCCGGTTGACAAGTTTTCGTTCTTGAGAAAGATTTGCTGGATCAAGTCCTGGCTGATGTAGGGGTGTTTCCGGTAACAGTGGTGGAGCAAAGTGGCAAACCATCCGTCATTGTCCAACACGGTGAAGCCGGAGGTTGCCGGGTACTTTAAAAACGACTTGACAAACGACAACCGCGGAGACGATATGGGGCTCATCTCCTCTTGCTCCTCCACCTCTTCCACCTCTTCCTCCTGCTCCACCTCCTCCTCTGCCCCCACCTCTGCCTCCACCTCCTCCTCTGCCTCCACCTCTTCCTGTTCCTCCCCCGGCGGCAAGAACCGGTTGGTTTCTGAAAGTCTTATCTTTTGTCTCGACGAGTTCCTACGATGCCCGCTCCGCTTGGGAGTCATTAAGAACGGATTGAGCCTGCTGTCGCCGCTGAAAATCTCATTCAAGTCCTCCAACTCGTGCTCCTCGCACAACTGCTTGATTTCGTCGCTGATGATATTGTCGTTCCAAATGACGCCGAGGTAGTTGTACTTTGACTCGCCCCTGCTCCCCAATCGCTTAATCATCATGTGCGGGTACACGAGCTTGATCAACTTGCCCAACTTGGACTGGCCCAAAATCAACTTTTGCTGCTCGTTGGTGGAGTTGGTCGAGCTGGGGTAGCTTGCAATCAACTTTTGACAGATGATGTAGTATGTCTTGTATATGGAGAGGCGAGGAATGGTGTAATTTTTGGGGTCTTCCTCGGACCCGGGCGGCAACTGCACCATCATGTCGTACAAGATCTTGATGGCCAAAAACGTCCGCAACAACTCGTGGTAGTTGATGTTTAACAACCGGTTCTCCTTGTCGTCGAGGTTGGGGAAGTAGTCCACAAGCAATTTGGGGTTCTTGAACACATTCAACAACTGGTCAACGGTGTGGATCATGGTGTCGTGGGTGCCGGTGACCACTGTCTTGTCTAGCTTGTGCCGGTGGTTAAAACCAAGCGCCGGGCGCTGGCGGTCGTTGTTGTAAAGCAAGTTGTAGAAATCGTCTAGTGGGAACGTCATGTTGGCCCTGTAAAGGATCGAGAACAAGTAGTTGTTGATGTTTGATCCGTCGACATTGGTCAAGCTGACCAATAGCCCTTCTAGGATATTGGATTGTGTGCTTGGTGTCGTCTTTTGAGCTCCTTGGCCAGTGGCGTGGTCGGTTGGTTGGTGTGATGACAGGGTTCCGGCTCCTCCCAAGTTGAACAAGTTGAAATGTGAAGATATCGACAAGTTCTGCTTGTGTTTGAGCTTGGCAGCGGCAGACAATGATAATGATGACGGAGGTGACGTAGGTATTGTTGCCAAAGACGTGGACAAAGGAGGCATCAAGCCCGTGCTTGGTCTAGTTCCGGTGGCAGACGACGTTGGGTACTCGGGGATCCGATATGTTTGTGAGTATACGCTTGTAGACTCATACGAATACATGGGAGGATTCATTGTGAATGAAGATGAGGGGACACTGCCGCCATATTGTGTTTGGTGCTGTTGCTGTGACTGATCGTTTGGGCTCTGTTGGTAGTAGTATGGAACAGATGATGCTTGTGGCTGCTGCTGCTGCTGCTGCTGCTGCGGCGGCGGCGGCGGTGAGGATGTGCTTGCCATATCGGGGTCTTGGTTCGACGACGCAGTGCGCTTTAGCGGCGAGTGGTCGTAACGGCCATGTCGGAGTTGATGCTGCTGCAGCTGCGGTTGTAGCAATTGTTGTTGCTGAAGCTGTTGTAACTGTAGCTGCTGTAGCCGATGCTGATGTATCTGTTCTTGCTGCTGTAGGGGCAGCTGCTGCGGGTGCTGAAGCTGTTGGTGTTGCTGCTGCATTTGCTGCAGCAGCTGCAGTTGTTGTTGTTGTTGTTGTTGCTGCAGTTGTTGTTGTTGTTGCTGCAGTTGTTGTTGTTGTTGCTGCAGTTGTTGTTGTTGTTGCTGCAGTTGTTGTTGTTGTTGTATCTGTTGAATCTGGATCTGCTGCATCTGTTGCTGACGTTGTAGGGCCGATGGTGACATCGGCACTGACCCCGATTTGGAGGGGTCGGCAAAGTAGAATCCAGGGTTCAGGACTGAAGATTTCTGTCGCTTATGGGTTCGATGCGGAGGATTAGACATTGTGGCAGCGTCGGGAGTGGTATCAGTGGCATGAATCAGGGGGTATTTATGACAAGAGTAGATGTGATACTTGACGTGGTGAGGTGATGCTTGAGGGGTTTTTTGGCTGGATGACTTTCAAGCCTTATTGTGGTGCGTTTGCCAAGAACCAGTTGAAAAGGGCAACGATGTATGAAACACTCAAACTTGTGGGGTTTCTCTTTCTCTTAGAGGGGGGGACAGAGAAGAAAGGGTGACGTATGTCTGGTTGGGCTGCCTTTTCTTGTAGTAGGCTTGTTTCTTATGAGGGTCCTGAAGCTAGGGCGCCTTTTTTTCCCCCCAGTGTATAGCTGTGCTTTGTATGGGCTTCTCTCTATTGCCCGATTTAGATTGATTTGTCAGGGGGATCTCCAATCGGGTTTTTTTCTTTTCTTTCCTCTTTCGTTACGGGCTGATCTCTCTTCTTTTCAGTTGTTGCTGTCTTGCCTGTGTTGTGGGTGTGCTGTAGGTATGTTGTGGGCGTGATGTAGTTGCTCAGGTGCTCTGGAAGTAGATGGGGGAGATGGGGGACAGTAGGGGTATGGGGAAGTAGAAGTGAGTCAGCAGGAGAGGGGGGACAGTGTTGCTAAAAATAACACAAACAAACAGGTAAAGTGCTGGAGATGGGGGTTGGAGTTGAAGTTGAAGTTGGATAAACAGCGCGGTGTCTTGTATTATACCGTTTCTGAGCGACAAGAAAAGTGCGTCGGAGGCGGTACCAAAGGTGGGTAGATGTGAGATGTGGGTGATCTGGGGAGGGACGTACGCCGCTGTACAGTGATGCTTGAGTACCAGACAAGAAGACGAGTACGAGATCAAGACTGAGTGGGGACGGCTCTTGTTTCTCCTTTTTTTCTTGAGCAGCAAGCAGCCTGAAGCACCAGTATGTCTGGGCTCTTTTGGTGGATATGCAAGTAAATGTCCTCTTGGATGGATTGATGGCAAGAACGGCGGTGTAGGTGTAGTGGGCAGGGTAGTGACTATTGTTCTTCTGGGAGAACGTGTGTGTACGGTATCAACAGGGGCTACTGACCAACACGCGTCCAATGAATGAGCCAAGTTGTGTAAAGGTGAAAAAACAAAAAAGAAAGCGGCTGTGGTAATGTGAGTTGTTCGGCAGTGTGTTTGTGTGCGCTTGTGTGATGGTGTGTTTGTGTGTGCTTGTGTGATCGTGTATTTGTCTGTGTTGGTTTGTAAATGCACGGGTGTGTTCGGGAGTGGAAAATGGGAGCGTGTGCGTCCGCGTGTGTGTGTGTGTGTGTGTGTGTGTGTATGCTCAGGTGGGTTGCAATTGCTGGTATCAAATGAGGACACTCACAGACAGGAGAGGGCGAAATGGGACAATAGAAACGCTTGCTGGTTGACGACACACGGCTTTTGCAAGACAAAATGCTTTGAGCACAGGGATTTGGTCGTGTTGGCGAAGCCTCCTTTCACGAGTACGTCTTGGCTTAAGCGTGTCTTGTTGTTGTTGTCGCCGTTTGAGAGCTCCTGTTTGCAACAACAGACAAGAAAGGGATTTGGGTGGTTGTAAGGACAATTGGTCACCACAAAAACAATCGGCCGATGAGCGGCAAGACTGTGATTTGCCTCGATGTGGGTATTGCTATTGCAGTTGACGAGAAGGGGAAAATGGAGGGGACCCTGTGTACTTATTTTACTATTGGTATACAGTTGTGATGCTTGGTTGGAAAGGGAGTTGAAAACCCAAAGTAGGTGTTGCTTGGTTGGAAAGGGAGTTGAAAACCCAAAGTTGGTGTTGCCCGGAACCGCTGTTGGATATAAATCACCTTGACAACACCATTGACGAGGGCAACAGAGGGCATCATCCTCTACACTCCCTTACACACCACTTCCACCTCCTTGGCGGTGGAGGAAAAGAAAAAAAAACTGACTCTGGGACCCTGTATTGTTGTTTGCAAATCATACCGTTTTGGCAATGCTCGCACAAAACCAACGCCGTATGGACCACCACTGCTAACGGAAACGAATCTAGAGCGTCTGGTTGTGCTGACGAAGGAGAAATCAAGCGTACGATGCCAAGGGAAAAGGCAAAGGAAAATGACAAAGTGGGAACATGACAAAGAGGGGAGAGAACAAACCAGAACAAGACCAACGTGGAAAGTTTTAACGATAATCTTGCTGTCAATATGTTGGTGTCAAATGGCCAATCTCTTTCCCCCCCGCTATTATCCATGCGCCGCGGCTCTTGCCCACTTCCACCTCCACCTGACACCTGCGCGAGAAGAAGTCAAGCGTGAGTGGCTCTCTCTCTCCACCATCTCTCTCACCATGCACAGCCAAGCCAAGGAAGGTTGCCGCCTTTCTGAGGATCGTCAATGTCTCCTGTTTGCTTTTCCGCTCACTCGGAGCCACCCACATAAACTCACGCAAACGTACATACAGCTGGGGCTGTGCTTTGGTCGGCTATTGTTTCTTCTCACCTTGACGTATTTTCAATTTCTTTTTTCTTTTTTTTTCTTTTTTTTTGGCGCTACACACGACACCCGCCGTAATTTTACCCATTATACATAGACGCCAGCTGGGTCACGTGAAGCAGAAAGTAAGATTTTATGTATAAATATGTATGGAAAGGTGAAAAAATGCCTCTTTTTTTGTTTACAATTTTGCCTTTGGCGCCGACAACAAGCCCTTTGTCAACACATCCTTCATTTCATTGGCGCTCTCCACGAGGTACCATTTCAAATGGTCCGATCTCAAGCCATTGCCTCTCTTGCACGAAATGTGCACGTGGATCCAGTCGTTGTTGATCAAGTACGCCAAGCCAAAACCATCGTCAATCACTTGCGACCACCCCCAGGACTGGAAGAACTCCGATGGCACCTGAGACGACGAAATGTACCACGTCTGCGAGTAGGAAAAGATGGGGTCGGTAAAGATGGCCGGGACAGGCTCGCCGGGTTTCAACATGGTTTTCAACCCAAACAAGTGACGGTCGACACCTTGTCCGTCGGCGGCCGAGGACAAGTAGGAAACGTGCTGCTTACAGGCAGCCTGGAACGTGGCGACCCTGTCGGCAGTGGATGAGCTGGGGTCGGCCCAAGTCTCGACAAACTTTTTCGACTCATTGGAAACGGTTCTGCCCGTTTCGGTTCTTCCCTTTAAAAACTTTCTCGTGGCGGCCGATTCGTAGGTGGGTCTAATCTTGCCCGTCAACTTGTAGTACGCCAACTGCATCAACATCTGGACATACGCGTCGGGCGACACCTTAAACTGCTTGATCAAGCCCTTGCCGTAGCCATAGTGTTGGAAAATTTCCTCGTCGTGCAAAGCAATGGTGGCGTCAAACTTGGCAATGGCATCGGCAATGTTGGCTCTCGACACCGGGTTGATGTCAAAGAGCAACTGGTCCGGTTTGCCCACCTGGGCAGGAGCAGCCGACACCTCGGCAACCAAGTCGTGGGGGTCGGTCTCGGCCACCTGTTTCAAAATGGTATTGTTCAATTGCACTGTCGGGGTAGCATCCATTCTCGAGTGTTCACCAAGAAACCCGGAATTACCATTCTCGCTAACGAAAAACTCCAATGGCTTGTCAAAGAACCGGTTCTTGCCGTCGCCGTGCCACGAGTTTTTGGACTTTTCCTCAATGGTGACGGGGCTGTTGGAGTCCAAGCACACGACAAACGACGAGGCAAAGATCGATTCCAACGACGCTTCATTGACGGGGGACTTGCGCAAGTTTTGGTACGCCGCCAACCACTCGTCTCTATTCAACGACGTCAAGGCGCCCAAACCAACACCAGTGGGGGCCGACCCGTTCTTGATCTGCTGCAAGTAGCTGTAAATCTGTCCGCGCGACAATCTCTGGCCGTTTTCGTGGGTGGGCACCTTGTAAAAGTTGTTTCTGTAAATCACCAAAAAGAACCGGTTGGCCTCGCCGTCATAGTGCTGGGTAATGTCCGACCCCTGGGCGGGCACTCTCGAGTTGTTAAACATGTACTTGAACGCATTCATGCAAAAGGGGTTGCCCTTGATAACCTCGGGGTCCAAAGTTTGGTTCTGCACCTTTTCCATAAACTCGGTGATGTAGTAGGCAATCAAAGTGGCCTTCAACAACTGGTCCTGGCCAATGATATTCTTGACATCCTTGTGGGAAAAGAAATACGACACGTAGGGCACCACGGGGTCGCGGTACGACATGTAGGCATAGTCGTCCCAGAATTCAGCCAACCAATTGTCCTTGCCCTGAGCAAACTGGCTCAATCTCTGCTGCAAGGCCTCGCCGGCACCGCCGGGGGCGACAAACTCGTCGACTTTGGCCTTGGTTTGTGCCAACTGTTCCTGGTTCAAAAATGGCTCCACCGATTTCAAGTACTTGGCCGCGGTGTCTGACAACTGGGGCACGGGCAACTTGGGCAACTGCGACTGGAACTTGTACAAGTCGCCCTTGGGAGCCGACGTGGAAAAGGGCTGTTTCAAAATAGGCATAATAATGGCGGATGCTTTGCTGGTGGTGGTTTTGACAATCTGCTGGGGCAATCTCTTGAACATATTAATCCTGGTCTCCTACTTTGCTAGGTTCACTGGCAAAAGTACAAGGTGGGAAAGAGTTATATATATATTGTATATATACACCAACAAGAATAGGTTGAGGTCTTTTTTTTTCTTCTTTCCTTGGTAGAAGGTAAATTTCAATTGGCTTTTATTTATATTGTTTTTTGTTGGCTTATGATTTTTTTGTGGGGGTGGGAGGCCTGGCGACCACAGGGGGAAGGAAGGAAGGGCGTGCGCGGCTCAGACAGCGTTGGCCTTGATCCGAGGTTCATACAACTATTGTTATTGTTTTGGTTGGTTGGGGGGGTTTTGTGCTAGTTACTAGAGGCAGAGAGGGATGTGGCAGCTGCATCTGACAAGAGTGTACCGAGGTGTCTAATCCCATGGATGTATCTGCACCAACTGAGTGCTCGACCACCCCTTGAGTGGTATCCCTTCCCCCTTGGCGGTTCCCCACGTAATCAAATCAGCTGAGAATTTTATTTTCTTGGTTTCACCTGAGCTCACTTTTCCTCGGAGTTTCAAACTGTTGGGGAAGCGTGGTGATGGTTACAATCGTAAAGGGGGCAAGTGGTGGTCCCTATACATCAAAGCAGCTGCCCCTATACATCAAAGCAGCTGGTCCCCATGGGGTACCACCCCAGTGCTACCACTGAATCTGCCAGGATGGACTCCACCCTGAGGCGGACGCCCCACCCCTTTTTCTCCCCTGCCCCCCTGACCCCCTGACCCCCCCAGCCGTTGGCCCCACACTCCTCTTCGCCCCGGCTATTGCACACAAAAAATGGGGAGCACGTGACGTACTGCAAGACAAGCAAACACAACAACCTTCTCTGTGCTCCAGGGCCTCCACACCTTCACTGGTGGTGAAATGGGCTGATTGTTATCAAAGCGTAATGTCTTGCCTTCCGAGTTTATGATATACGAATCGTGTTGAAAGATCGGCTCTGCCACAAGAGTAGACACAAAGAGGCACTTGAACCCCCCCCATCCTGATGGATCCCCCCAATGATCCCACCCAGAGCTACACAGAGCTCCTTCTTGCTCCATCTTGCCCACTCCAAAGAACACTAGACCGCGTTCGATCACTAAGTCGGCCCTACAGGAATGCCGATTGTTGTTTTCGTGCCACCGGAGCCCACACGCCGGAAAGACAGCAGGCAGAGAGAAAGAAAAAAAAGCTTCTTTCACTCATACAATGTCATCAATCAACCATATACGAAATTCGATGGACACTGCTCTATCCACCACCAGAGTGCTATCTGGCTACTTTTTCTTACTATGGTACGGCGTCATACTTCTAGTCGCGTATAGCGGATTTGTGGAGATCATGCTCAAGTTCAGACACCGTGCTTTGCTACAACAACAACAACAACACCAACACCACACACAACAACCACTGAAACTGCCACAGCAGCAACCACCACCACCACCACCACAGCAAGACCAAAAAGAGAATGAGCTTGAAGGAGTCACTATAATACGCCCCATCAAAGGGATCGATCCAGAACTAAGCTCGTGCCTCGAAAGCTCCTTTTGTCAAGATTACCCCCGCGACAAGCTCCAGATCTTGTTTTGCGTCGATGACCCCCTAGACGCCAGCATCCCCATTATCAAGAGGTTGATTGCGCGGTACCCCACCATCGACGCCGCGATTCTCGTTAGCGAAAACTATAACCGCGAGCAGAAACTGAGCAGCGAACATTTCGGACCCAACCCCAAGGTGAACAACTTGGCCAAGGGCGTCAAGGCAGCCAAGTTTGACGTGTTGTGGATCATGGACTCCAACGTGTGGGCGAGCTCCAACATTTTGAAAAACTCGGTCGTCACCTTGAATGGGAACTTGAACAATGGCCGGCAGTTGGGAAAAGGGGGGAGAAGGGTCAAGTTGGTGCACCACGTGCCGTTGGCGTTGAGCATTGATCCGGCGCCAGAGGGTAAGCTCAACGAAAGCGATTTGGAACAGTTTGCCTTGACGCCAATACAATCGGACGATTCGGATTCCAGCAGCGGTGGCGATAGCTCGGCCTCGTCGGCGTTGACCAAGAGAAAGACGTTGCTGCCAACGGGTGCACTGCCGCCCACAAGACAAAGAAACACCACCACCACCACCCCTGTTTCTACTTTAGGTCCCCCGCGGTCCTGGAAGAGTTTGGGTGCCAAGTTGGATGAGATGTTTTTGCACACGTCGCACTCCAAGTTCTACGTGGCCTTGAACAATCTCGCCATCGCCCCCTGTGTCAATGGCAAATCCAACATTTACCGCCGCTCAGACTTGGACACGTCGGTGCGCGAGATCCCCCACCGGGACTCACACTTTTTCGGCGACGCCGCCGTGAAGCAGGACGCCCGTCTCTACACATTGACGGGCGATGGCATCAAGTTTTTTGCCCGGTACATTGGCGAGGACAATATGATTGGCATTGCCCTTTGGGAGAACTGCATGGCGCGCACGGGGCTCACGGGCGATATTGTGGTGCAGCCCTTGAGCGGCACCGACAACACCGTCCGTGACTATATCCAGCGACGCGTGCGGTGGCTCCGAGTGAGAAAGTATATGGTCCTTATGGCCACCTTGGTTGAGCCCACCACCGAGTCGCTCATTTGTGGGATCTATGGCACCTATGCCGTGTCCACCATCTTTTTCCACCAGTGGTTCTCGGTGCCGTGGTTTATGATGCACATGGCCCTATGGATGCTCACCGACTATGTCCAGTACCACGCGTTGGTGAAGCACGTGGCCGACAAGAGGGACGTGGCGTACTTGCCCAAGTGGTTGGTCAATGTTTCGCCCTTGTCCCGGGAATGGTACCGGTGGTGCTACGTGTGGATTGTGCGAGAGGTGTTGGCGTTGCCCATATGGATCATTGCCATGTTGGGCCACGAGATTGATTGGAGGGGGACGCCGTTTAAGATCAAGAAGGATTTGACCGCCGAGGAGTTGTAGCACCTTGACAGTGTCTTGACTGGAGAGAGGTTAGGGGGTTAGCATGCCATGTATATAAGGAGCGAGGAGTTAGCATGCCATGTATATAGGGAGCGATGATTATAGAGATTTGATAGAATACTACAATGAAAAGTAGGCGTTCTCACGTGACCTGACTCACTATGTGTGGCTCCTCTCTGCTATATATTTGTTTTTGCCCGATTGAGTAAAAAAAAAACAGTTATCTCCTTCGGCTACACTGACCCCCAGGGTTTAGGCTAGAGAGGAGGGGAGGAGATAGGGCGCAGGAGCAGGAGCAGGAGCCGAGGCAAAGGCAAAGGCAAAGGCAAAGGCAAAGGCAAAGGCAGAAGCAGAAGCAGAAGCAGAAGAAGGTGCCTCTACCAGCGGGACCAAACAACCTTCACCAACATGAACATGCCGGAGGAGTGGTCTTTTGTGTATGTTTCATTTCTAGATTGTATCACCATCCTCCATTGTTCAACACTGTTTTAACCAACTATGCGCGTCATTGTAGTGTGCAACCCATACAGAAAGAAGGTGATCGTATATGACGCCAGCTGATTGTCGCGTCCTCTGGCCCTTCTGGCCCTAGCGCTTTTCTTGGTTTGGCATTGTTTCAGAATCTCTGTGGGCCAGACTGAGGTGAGTCTATCTTCTGCCCATTCTACCCCTTCTGGCCCCTCCTTCCTCCTCCCGCCTCCCCCCCTCCTCTCGCCTCGTGGCCAGTCCCCATCCCGTTGTCGATCCCTTCCTTCCAACTTTTTGCCTCTGTTGGTCAAATGTCACAATAGGAGAAAAGGAAAACGAAAAAAAAACCACAAGGAAAAATTTCCAATTTCAGAATATACTCAATCAACATCAACCCCAGCCATAATCAAGCCCATAAACCATCACAACTCGCAAAAGAAAAACAGCACAGTCCAAGCTTTCGAAATCGCTCCATTCCATAGCCTACGTTCGACAACTCACAACCCCCCCCTGCTCCCCCCCCCCCGCCTCTTTTCCCCCACTGCAACACCCTCATCAAGGCACATCGCTTTTGTGCAACTAGACACGGTTGGTATACCCTTGGCAATACAAGAAAAACCATAGTTTACAGGAGCGAAACTAGAAAAAGAAGAAGAAGAACATCATAACCTTCAGAACCACTCGTCTCACCACACTCACCCCCAGCCCCCCAAACAACCTCCTCCCCCAAACAACCTCCTCCCCCAAACAACCTCCTCCCCCAAACCAAACTACACCATGCCCGATATTGTTGACGTGCCCAGAAGCACGTCCATAGCAGAGCTCAATAGACAGCGGGAGATTTGCAAGAAATGCAACAAGCTCATTGTCGAAGGACACGCCTACGAGCTCGGCGAAGATAGATGGCACATTGATTGCTTCAACTGCTCCAATTGCACCACGTCTCTAGGGTGCAACTCAAACTTTTTGGTTTTGGGCAACGGCAACTTAATCTGCTCCAACTGTTCGTACAACTGTAAGCAGTGCGGCCGAAAGATTGACGACTTGGCGATTTTGACTGGCGACCAGGCATACTGTTCTAGTTGCTTCAAGTGCCGCTCGTGCAAGAACAAGATTGAAGACTTGAGGTATGCCCGCACGTCCAAGGGCTTGTTTTGCATGGACTGTCACGAGAAGTTGATGGCCAAGAAGAAAAAGTACGACGCAAAGAAGAAGCACTTGTCGTTGTTGCAGCAGAAACAGCAGCAGTTGGAGAAGGAACGCGAACAGCGACGGGAGATGCAGGCGCTGGAGGAACAACGCGCTGCCGGCACCAACTCGAGAAACTCGTTGATCAACTCCTACTTTGCCACCACAAACAGCTCCTCTGGGTCTTTGTACCATGACCAGAAGAACCACTCCAACACGTCGGTTGGGTCCACAAAGAACAAGACGTTGCCACCACCACCCCTGGCACCAAACGCAACCACCGGTGCTGGTGACATTCCAAAGGGCACGGCGGCCAGCAGCTCCAACGTGTCAGGGTTGCTGTCGCTAGTCTCCTCAGTCACCGATGTCGAGAGAGGGTCATCGAGCCAGTATGCGTCCAAGGAAGAAGCACATGCAAACCCATTGCTCCCCCCAGTTTTGGCTCACACCGAGAATGACTTTTCCATTGAGGAAGTGCAAGATAGTTCTGATTCCGATGGGAATGGCAAAGAAGGAACGGTTTCCAACAGCACCTCTCTCAGACACAAGAACCATAAACAAACCATCCTGCCCTCGTTGGACTCATACTCAACCCCACCCACATCGGCATACACGAAGCAAGAGCCCAGCGAACACGACAAATCGGGGTACCAAGACGTCATCACCACTCCCACCAACCAGGGCGACCAATTGAAACCAGCGTACGACGTGACTCCCAAGGACGACAAGGGGAAAAACTTGCTCTTGTTGTCGCCCAACCAGTTTCACGACCACGAGTTCCACACCGCCCATGTCAAGTCTCCCTTGGCGGCGTCGCCAGGGACGGTTACTAGCCGCTCGTCCAACCCGAGCTTGAAGCCGCAAACACTACTTGTTGACGAGAACAAGCCGCGGTCAAGCGCATCGTCGCCCTTTGCCAGAGTGAATAGACAAGCGCGAGTTATGGAGACATACGATGAGGCTCCAGCCGATGAAGCGGGTACTGCTGGTGCTGGTGCCGGTGCCGGTGCTTCTGCATCGGCCACACCAAAGCAGGAGGTGAGCACGCCTCAAAGAAACAGAGGCCCAAGTGCGTCGTTGCCGTTGGTGTCGCCCCCACCAAGAGTGCCGTTGCCCAACACTCCCACGAGGAAGGAGGACAAGAAGCTTAGACTCGATGACGTTCAAGGATTGGGGCTTGAAGGCGTGGACTACGACAGTGAACAGCGCAACTCGCAACAGCTGGGGAAGAAACATAGGAGTTTGGACGATGAGAATGACGACGAAGCGCTGCAGTATAGTCCAGCGTCCTTTACACACACGCCCCAACGAGTGACGAGCTCCTACTCGCAAGCAGTGACAAACCTTGAAGAGGAAGATCTGCACGCTCAACATCAACAACAACAACAGCATCAGCAGCAGCAGCAACAACAACAGCAACAACAACAACAGCAGCAGCAACAACAACTTGCCCAACAGCAGCAGCCAGTGGCATCGCGTACTTCCTCAATCATCCGTGGACTCAAACACAAGAGGTCAACTTCAGGCGGGAACTCCAAGTTCAACCTCTTTAAGCTGAAGGACGACCAAAGAGGAACCCACTCGAGACAAGCTAGTGATGGGTCTATGGCAGCGTCTCATGGTGTTTCTGGACAGGGCGCGGCCTATATCACGCCACCATTACAAAATAGTGGCGCCATGAGCGGTAGCCACGGCCATGGCAGGCTGACCAGTGACTCCACCATGATGTTTTTTGAGGAAGACCCCTACGATATGAAGTCAGTGAGACACGAGGTGGTAAAGTTGGCCGAGGGCAAAGTGTCTCTCGAAAACGACATCATCCGGTTGAAAGGTGAAAAGACCAAGCTCAACGACCTGCTCAGGACCGTGCAGGCCAAAATCACCTCAGAATCGATCCGATACGACAATCTCATTGCCGAGATTAATGAGTTGCAAGCCCAGAAAATAAAATTGTCCAGTGAGAATAGAGAGTTGCAAGAACAAAACAAGCAGTTGGCCGAGCAAAATCTGTTGGCCCGGCAGAGTCTGTTGGCTCCCCACAGTCTGTTGGCCCCCCACAGTCTGTTGGCCCCCCACAGTCTGTTGGCCCCCCAGAGCCTGTTGTTGACAAGGTCAAGTAGTGATGACACGACTGAAGCCGCCGGTGAGCAGTCCACCATGATCACGACCACCACGTCTGCCACGTCAACCGTTTACCGCACCACGTCACCATCCAAGGACGCGTACGACACCCCACCTACTGCGTCGCGGGAATACATCAACATTGAGCCGATTGAAGAGGAGGGTCAAACGCACAAGGCCACCAAGTTGCGGTTCTGGAGGCGGCCAAAGATTGGTGCGCCCCAAGTGGTTAGCACCGAGAGTGGTGGGTCGAAAATGTCCCTGAGCTTTTCGTCCCAGACGTTGAGGATACCAAACGGGAATGGTAGTAATGGATCAGGGGGCAGCAGCAAATTTGTCAAGTCAGCCTCGTCCAACATTTTGGATTCGTTTTTGGGCGGGGACTCCAATAGCGTGCCGTTGTTTAGCTCGACCATTCAACGCCGCGCCGATTACGAGGAGAGCACGGTTCCCTTGATCATCACCCGGTGTATCCAAGAGGTTGAACAGCGCGGGTTGGACATTGAAGGGATCTACCGGGTATCCGGGGGCAACTCGGCCATCGTGGCCATTGAGAATGCCTTTGCCAACCTCAGCTACGGCCCCGACGACAAGCAGCTCTCGAGGCTCGAGGAGACGCTCGACGGCGACATTAACGCCGTCACGTCGGCGTTGAAGAGATATTTGCGCAAACTACCAGAGCCCGTGATCCCCTACTACTTTTACGACGAGTATATCCGCGTGGCGCGCTCAACCACCAACAAGGACACGCGCGTGGCTGACTTGCACACCTTGGTGTACAAGCTCCCGCCCGCCAACAGACACACGTTGTACCTCCTATGCAAGCACCTCCAGCTCGTCGACTCGATGCAGCACGTTAACCGTATGGGGTTCAAGAACCTCTCGGTGGTGTTTGCCCCCACGCTCGCCCGCGACGAGCTGGGGGAGAGGGAGATGTCCGACATGGGCTACAGGAATGATGTCACCGAAATCCTCATTACTGAATCTGAACGGATATTTGTCGATTATAGATGAATAGATTAGTTTATATATACAAGCTTGATCTTTTGATTCTATGGGTAGATATGTATTAGTGGATATCTTTGATGGTTGGGTCAGCGAGCATTTCGTACCTTCGGTGGCCGACTCGGAGCAAGTGCTCAATGGTGGAGAATTGCTTCTTGGGGAGAGCTTTGTATTTGGAAAACTCGCTGCGAGTGTAGTTGCGCCAGTGGTGCTGGGCACTGGGTGGCTTGGTCTTTACCGTTCGTATACATCGGCGGTACAATTTGAGCACCTCTCGTTGTAGTCCAGAGAGACGTGGCATGACAGGGAGAAGGAAGGGGCGGTTCACGTTGTTGCCGAATTTCAGAAGCAGAAAAAGTCGTGTTTTTTGGCGCGCCAAAAGATGGAGATGGCGTTTCGTATACTCACCTCTTTTTGATGCCCAGCCGTTTTTGGGTTCAGTTCATTAAATGTATTAAGGGTAGGTACTAAGTAGCTAAATGTATGCCTTTTTTTTTTGGTTCATGTATCCCAACTACTTCAAAGAAGTAAAGTCAGTTTCGCCCTCTCTGTCACCGTCGCAGACGTCGCCGGCACCACAGGTGCATGCGCCCTTATTCCTCTTTCCACAAGAGCATGCGTCCGACTCACTAGGTGTCACGTTTTCAGTGGCGGCCTTGTCGCAGGTACACTGCAATGCTGGCTTGGCGCCACACGAGCAGGTTGATTTTTGAGCACAAATGCATTCAGAAGCGGAGCAGACCATGGTTGTTGTATGTGTATGAAGTGTTTGATGACTATGGATCAGTAGCGTGGGGGGGGAGAGACTCGAGGTGGTATTTATAGTTTTCCTGTGCTGACTGGCTCGTACTTTTTGCAGCTTTTTCCTTTTTGCTGGTATGGGCTGTTGTTTTTTCTTATCCCATTCCAGCCAATGAGAGCATTGCAATTTGTCATTTGCTTACTCCTTGTCACGTGATTAAGTTCTTGCTGACATGCATGCAGCCTGCCCTAAGTAGATGAATTGCAAATAGAGAGAACGGCAGCCGGTCCGTTCCGAGTGACACTGCACGGTTATGGGCCAAGAGATAAACCTAAAGCTCCAACAATGGAAGCTCCTTATCAGCGGGGAAACATACCACGCTGGTTGTCAAGAGGGGCTCCTCAAATCATCGTGCAAATCATGCATAAACTCACACACACAGGCTATCCACTCTAAATATTCGAGAGCCTATTCCACCGCTCCCTAAGTGGTCCCAAATCGCCAGTCGAGCTCGCAGTATGGTCCTTCTCCTCATCCTTACTCCCGCCAGGGCTCTTTAACTTGTCTCTTATCTTCAGGATCGCCTCGTCATAAATCTGCGATACCGATCGCGAATGAGTGCCGGAATCGTCCCGCGGTATTGGACCCGTTGAGTTGTTGGACCGGTCAAGAAAGATATTTTCTTCATCCTCATTCTCCTCGTCAAGACGCCTCCTCTTCTCAGCAGACTTGGGCGTGGTTGAGAGCCGCTTGGGTGCCCGCTCTAGCTCCATTGTGTTTAGCTGCGGGGGCGCACTAAGCTCTTCAGACTCGCTTTCTGGATCGTCGTTGGACGTGAGCTGGGGCGGCCTCAACTCGCTTTCTTCGGTAACTGCGTTGGCTGGGTGGGAACCGCTGAGCCGGTGGTACTGCGGGGTGTTGGGGAACCGCTGGAGACTGCTTCTTTCTGCGCGCCGGTCGGCACTCCTTGTCCGCTCGACGCTCCTTCGTTGTGCTCCCCTGTCGCTGCTTCTGGCGGGGGACACGGGTCTCACTTTCGGGGTGTCGCTGTTTATGTCGGATTGCAAAATGGGCGGCTCGGGAAACGTGGGCGATGAATTGAGGATGTTGCTGACTAGCGACGATCTCCTGGCTGTTCTCACCGGCGTCTTTTGCTTTCTGGGAGAGATTGAAACTCTTTGGTACGTGTCAAGCGTTCTCCTCACTGTGTGTATCCTGACGGGGGAAAGCTCCTTTGCTCCTGGGGGTGTTGATGATGATGCCGATGCCGGTGCCGGTGCTGATGTAGGTGCCGAAGCCAAAGCCAGGGCCAGAGCCAGAGCAGGTGCCAGAGCCAGAGCCAGAGCCAGTGTCGAGGCGGCGCCCTTCCCACCCCCCGCTTGTTCGGTTGACCACGTCGGCGTCTCCTCGTCCAAGTGACGGAGGTTTGGCTTTTTAAACAACATGGGGTTATTCTTTTCGTCGAGCGCAAGGCTCTTGGCATCAGCCCCAATGGGGTCTTCATAGCTGTTCAACTCCACATTGGCAGACTGCTCAAAAAACTGTTTCCAAAAACCGGCATTCTGCCATATCCTCCAACTCTCAACGGCATAGTCCTGTATTATTGGCTTTACCTTGTCGTTGATCACCGCGTTGGCCCGGGAGATGTTGCGGTCAATCTGTTGCAAAACAAGTGTGGTGTCTTGATCTAGCTGTTCCAACACCTGTCTCGCGGCAGTAATACTATCCTCAGACGTCGCTGCCACCCCGGATTTCCTCCTCTTTGACGATGGCGCGATTGAGTACCTCTTCATTTGGGGCTATGTGGTTGTGTTGGTTGGTTTGTTGTGATTTTTCTGATTGTCGTTCTTTTTTTTTTTTTGTGTGTTGGTGCGTTGGCGCGTGTTCATTTTTTGCAGGTTTGGCGCAACCAGCAAAACAGCCCTTTAACTCATTGGAAAATCTCAAACCTGGGTTCAATTCCCCCCCCCCAAGCTTTGGACACGGGAAAGAGCCATACCGCTATGGGAAACATCATGTCAGCTTCATTTGCCCCTGAGTGTACTGATGCCAAGAAGGCGTACGACGAGTGCTTCAACACGTGGTACACGGAAAAGTTTTTAAAGGGAAAGTCGGTAGAGAATGAGTGTACCGAGTTTTGGGATTCCTACATCACCTGTATCGATGCCAACTTGGCCAAGCTGGGGTTGAAGCTGGTGTTGGACAAAGCGAGGGAGGACCAGCCGTTTACTTCGGAGGAGATGAAGGAAAGTGCTGGAAAGGAGGAAAATGGAAAGAAGTAATGGGGTAGACAAAAGCATTGCTAGTCTGCTGAATATCTGCCCAACTAGTGAGTTGGGCAGTAGGATGGGACCTTTTTATGTAGCATATACACTTGTAAATAAACAAACGGGAGACATTTCATTCCAATGTGGTTGGTCCCATAAAACGAAACAAAACGCCATCAAAAATGAGACAACGAAAAAGGAAAATCTGGCAACCACCACCACCACCACCACCACCACCACGATGCTTGTTGAGGAAGTGCCCAAGGCGGCTAATGCCAGCTCATCCACCATCTACTTTAGCTCATCAATCAACTTGACAGCCAGGCTGATGAAAGCAGCCAACCAAGGAGGATCCACCACTACCAACAACAGCAAGAAGGGGAGGGCAAAAGTCAACTACAACCTCAACCAACTCTTTAACGCCCAGACTCAAGCCAATAGCGAGACCAAGAGCGCTAGTGGTCCGCTCAAGTCATCGCAGCAGGTTCAGTTGGAGAGGTTGGTTTCGAAACGATTGGCCGACTTGTCGCAAGAATCGTCGTCCTCCTCCAAAGGCGGGTTTGAATTGCCCAAGAATTTCACCTACTCAACCATTCGCAGCACCCAGCCCCAAAAGTCGAGGTTGGGCAACACTCCCACGACCAAGCGGATCTTGGCGGCTCGAAGGAACCTCAATCTGTACTTTGAGGAGGAGAGAGACTTGATGGCGGTGAATACGATACTAGCCCTGAACTACCAGTTTGTCGACTTTACGGAAAGCAAGGAACAGCTACAAGAACAAGAACAGCAGCAGCCCCAACAACACCACCAGCTGCATCACAAAGCCAAGAAATCAAAAGTTTCAAAAAAGGTGTTTCGCCCCAAGTTGAGACTATGCTGTATCTGCGGCGATAAGTCGAGCTACTCGCGCTGCCGGCTTTGTGGACTCTACTATTGCGGAGTGAAATGCAATACCTTGCACCGCGAGTCTCGATGTGACTAGACTGTTTGGGTAGTGCCGCCATTATGCCACCTCCCTCTTTTTGTGTTCCATTGACCAGTTTTTTTTTTTTGCTATTTTTACACCCATCAACCCCATTTTTCCAAGTCCAACCACAAATGAGGTTCCTACTCATAGTTCTATGCATTGTGCTATCACTAGCGTCCAAAGTCAAAGAGCTGGCGGTTACAACTGACCAGCTCCCTCCCGACTACCTAAAGCTAGTCCAGTTTGCCAATTTGGCGGCAGTGGCATACTGTGTGAACAAGGGCTTGACGAGGGGCGTGTTGGGAGACACCCGTACCAAATGCAACTTGGCGGCGTGCGGCAACGGGTTCTTGAAGAATGTGGAGATATTGAGGATATTCGATTTCAACCGGCTCAATGAGGTGGGCACGGGGTTTTATGCCATTGACAAGAAGCGAAAGACCATCATCTTGGTGTTTAGAGGAACGGCGTCGTCGAGAGACTGGTGGACCGACGTCAATTTCTTGCCCACCAAGTATACCCCCATCGTGTACGACCAGGATTTCATCAAGGAGCCATACATGAAAAGTGAGTGTCAAGGGTGTAAGGTACACCGGGGGTTTTACCAGTTTTTGCGGGAAAACTCAGGGGCAATCATCACGGCCGGGGTTCGGCTCAAGGAACAGTATCCCACCTACAAGTTTCTCATTGTGGGCCATTCGCTCGGCGCGGCATTGTGCACCATGAGCGGCATTGAGTTTCAGCTCATGGGGTACGACCCTCTTGTGGTTACATTTGGCGGTCCCCGTGTGGGCAACCGCGAGTTTGCCGATTTCACCGATCTGTTGTTTGATACCGATGAGGTCCTGGCGGAGATTGCCGAGAAGCAGGACTTTTCACGAGGGTATATACGCGTGGTGCACCGGCACGATATCGTGCCGGTTATGCCGCCGATGCTTACGCATGCTGGGTACGAGTACTTTATCGATAAGCGGAACCTACCCCACGAGAGCACCGACATTGATAGACGAGGGCTGGAGTGGAGCGGGTTGTTTTGGAAGCGAGAGCTTCGGCCGCTGGCTCTTTGGCCAGAGCATTTGGGCAAGTATGAGCACACGCACTATTTCAGAAAAGTGACCAGCTGCAAGGATGAAGCGGAGTGATAAAGGGTGCCTCGCTTGTTTCTGTGTATATATTACATAAATGTATGTTGTTACCTATGTACAGTGCGCCAACATTTCGTCCTTGTTGCACACCTTCTCCCTGGGTTTCCCCAACTCCTTTCCTCTCATCTTCTCATACTCATTGAGCTTCTCCCACGAGTCCCACTGGACAATTGGCTTTTCTATCGAGTCAACAATATCCTTGTCGCTGTCCACTTTGATGTACCGCCCGTTTGCCAAGTCCTCGAGGATCTGGTCAGCGGTGTCAAACGAATCCATCATCGTGGTGGCAATCACGCCCTTGGGCCCGTTCTTGATCCACCCGGCAGTGTACCACCCATCTTTGAACACGACATTGGCGTCGTCCTTGTCCCTGGACTCAACCGAAAGGATCCTGCCCCGTTTGTTGTGGAGCTTATTGTCGCCAAACCAAACCCCCACCTCGTCAAACCCCGGGAGCGGGGTGCCTTGGTAGCCGATGGATAATATGACAAGCTCGTTTGGGTCGGTCACAAACTCTCCCGTCGCCTTGACCTTGCCCGGCCGGAGCGGGTCATTGAGAGGAGTGTTCTTTTCAAATTTGGTAGCCTTGAGGAGGTGCCCACCATGGTCTTGCGGGATAAACTCCACGGGGCTCTTGAGGTACTCCAACGTCCATGTTTTTTCGTCTGTTGAAGGTGTTGTTGCTGTTGCTGTTGCTGTCGCTGCTACTGCCAACTTGTTGTACTTGTCAATGATTGAGATGCGTCGCTTATCAACTCTCCCGAGCTTGGAGGTGTCGACGTCTAGCGTGCCCGGCACCAAGGGGATGAATCTCGCCCCGTCCAACTCAAACAACTCCCTGATTTCCTTG
This sequence comes from Zhuliangozyma parablackwelliae, assembly GCA_030585045.1. NCBI lineage: Eukaryota > Fungi > Ascomycota > Pichiomycetes > Serinales > Debaryomycetaceae > Zhuliangozyma > Zhuliangozyma parablackwelliae. The sequence continues at coordinate 8,549 of JAJMCF010001663.1, read as the reverse complement.
TTGGAGAATGCCGATTCCATGATCCCTCTCCGCGCGACGATTCGCACATGCTGGACGGTGCTCCTTGCCAACAATGCTTGTGCTTCGGTGGCAATGTCAGTCTTTTCCCAGTGCTCCTTTGTAGCAAGTAGCGTCCTTGCCACGTCCAACGCCACATTCCCGTTGCCCACAATGGTCACGGTATGGATCTGGTCCAACGGTGGCGGGACAAATTTATGGCTGGTTTCGTAGTAGTAGTCCGGGTGGCCGTTGTACCAATTGACAAACTGCCGCGCCGGCACTACTCCAGGCAAGTCAGCGCCGGGGACATTCAACTTGTTATCGCTGGCGGTGCACCCATAAGCGAGGACGATTGAATTGTAGTGCTGTTGCAATTGGTTCAATGAAACGTCCTTGCCCACGTCGACATTGCCCAAGAACCGCACCCTTCCCGGGTGTTGCTGCATGATGTCATTCATGTACTCCTCGCAGTTTTTCACCTCTGGGTGGTCGGGCGCCACGCCGTATCGACTGAGCCCAAACGGCGTGGGCAACCGTTCAAAGAAATCAATCTTGATGGGAGTGTCGGGTGCTGACTTGTTCAATAGGTGGTGCGCGGCGTAAAAGCCGCCGGGGCCGGTTCCCACAATTGCCACCTTGTGATGGCGAGCAAGCGCTGTTGTGGTTTGTGAAAGCCACCGTGTTGCGGGTCGGGGCATTGCTTGGTGATGTGATGTGAGGTTTTTTGCAAAGCCTTTAAAAAAAAAGGTCAACCACAAATGGAGCAGCACACGAGGGGAATGGGGAGGTGGTATATCTGAGAAAAGAGTAGGAACTTTACCAGTTTCTATGGTGTCGATAGAAACTGTCGATGCTTTGTTCTTGCTTGTTTTAAAGATATTATCACCCAGTTTCAACCAATTTTTGACGATTTTTACAGAAATATTGATAAATAGATGGGAAGAGCACATTTTGCTGCTCGATGCTTGTCAGAGACGCCCGTAGAGACTAGCATCCACCCCCAACAAGCCATGAGTGATTCTCTGCTGGCAGATGGTGGCAGATGCTGGCCGCCTTTGATCCAGCCTCCTTGTGACGTATCTTGCAATCCCTGATAGTTTAGTGGCTAGAATCGCCGCTTGTCACGCGGCAGACCGGGGTTCAATTCCCCGTCAGAGAGCTTTTTTTTTTTTTGCCATTGCTCAATAACATGATCTTCTACTGTACAAGCTTCCTCTTATTTTGCAAATCTTGCATCAGTTTGCAAACTTTGCCTCAATTTCGCTAAACTGAGTGTCAGCTAGTAACTGATAAGTGCCTCTTAATGGAACAGCACCGGCTCACTCCGATGTCATGATAACGTATCAGAGTTTGTATGGAGGGAGATAAGAGCTGCTGGACCCAAAAAAAATGCGCTTCCCAAACTGCTCAGACAAGATAACGCCATTCTACTGGTCCTCGGAAACAGACACAGACAAGCTGCTGTCCCCCCCTCCATTCACGCGTGGGACAATCATCACGAAAGCTTTTGCATTGCATTGCTCCACATTTTTTTTTTCTTGTCCTTTTTTTCTTCCAGTGCAGCAGCAGCAGCAGCTACACCCTGTGCCAACAAAGAGTTACTGGCATATTAGATTTTCCACCACTGCAGAAACATTTAGGAACTAGTCACGGGTGGGCCGAATGTGTGGAAGAAAGGAAATCCGCTTTGTTCTGGGGTTTCATTCAAACCTTTTGGCCCTGTGAAGCACAATGGAAAAAAAAAAAAACATTCTTTTCAATTACGTCACAACTGGTGTGAGCGGCAATGACGATACCTCGAGCAAAAACACAAAGCGCATCTTGCGAACGTACCACCGGCTAATGAACCTTCCTTCCTCCACCCGTTGAACAGAGATGCCGCTTACTAGAAATTTTTTTATTCCTCCTATTTATGGGGGGCACAAGATCCCGTCTTTGCAATGGGGTGGGTAATCTCACTTTTTTTTTTTTGCAATCATATACAATGAAAAACAGTAAAGACGTTCCAGCAGCGGCTCTGTTTGAAGGCAACACCACTAGCACTTGCAAAGAAGAGGAGTCGTCTTCTCTCAAATGGGACTCCTCGCCCTCCACGCGGCCACACACAACCCGCCGAAAGTTGCAACCGAGGCATGTGCAGTTGATCGCCATGGGCGGAGCGATAGGTATGTTTCTGCAAAAAAGGCATCCACCCCTAAGAATATCCCACTAACACAAACACCCTTTAGGAACCGGTATTTTTGTTACAATAGGTACCACGGGCTTGGTCAACGGAGGACCCCTCGGGTTGCTTCTCGCATACAGTTTCTCCACCATGCTTGCACTTTTGCTTACCACCGCCATTGGCGAAATGGTGTGCTACTTGCCCATGGACTCTCCCTTTTTGAATATGGCAGGGAGGGTGATTGACCCGGCGTTTGAGTGCGCCGCCTCGGTCAATTTCTGGGTGATGCAGAGCCTCTATATCCCGTTTGAAATCACCGCCGTGAATGGCATGATCCATTTCTGGCGCGACGACTACTCCCCCGCCATCCCCTTGTGCCTCCAGATTGCCATCTACGCCGCCATAAACTTGTATGCCGTACGGGTGTTTGGCGAGTGTGAGTTTTGGTTCTCCATCCTCAAGTTGATGCTCTGCGTCGGCCTTTTGTTCTTCACCGTGGTGACCATGAGTGGCGGCAACCCGGCGCACGATGCGTTTGGGTTCCGACACTGGCAGGTTGCCGGTGGTCCCATTGCCACCATGTACACCGACGGCGCCTTGGGCCGGTTCCAGGCCTGGTTGGCCACGGTGCGGTTTTCCAGCAGCTTCACCTGTGTCGGGAGCGAGTACCTCTCCATGACCGCGGGCGAGGCCATCAACCCCCGGCACACATTGCCGGTGGCCTTTCGCACCGTCTTGTGGCGCCTCGTTGTGTTTTACATTGGGGGCGCATTGTCGGTGTCGATCTTGATTGCGTACAACGACCCCACCTACCTCGAATTGACGTCCGAGAGCTCCAACGCCGCGTCGTCGCCCTACGTGGTGGCGATGCAGAACTTGGGCATCGACGTGTTGCCGCACATTGTCAATGTCGTGGTGTTGACGGCCGCGTTCTCGGCCGGATGCTCGTACACCTACACTTCGTCGCGGTGCCTCTACCAGTTGGCCAACAAGGGGTATGTGCCGAAATTCTTTACCAAATGCACCGGCCACGGCGTGCCCATCTACTGCGTGCTTGTGTCCGTTTGCTTTTCGATGTTGTCGTTGTTGCAATTGAGCAGCTCGAGCAGTGTGGTGTTGAACTATATGGTGTCTCTATGCACGGGGTCGCAAATGTTAAACTATGGGTTTATGTCCATCATTTACATTGGCTTTTACCACGCGTGCCAGGCCCAGGGGGTTGACCGGGGAGCATTTACGTACAAGTCGTGGTTCCAGCCGTATTCAATCTACTTCACGTCATTCTTGTACTGGTGCATGATTAGCATACTAGGGTACCATGTGTTTATGCCCGGCAAATGGTCGGTGAATGAGTTTTTGTTCAACTACGTCATGGTGTTTGTGTCGGCAGCTGTGTTTATTGTGTGGAAGGTGGTTAAACGAACCAAGTTTGTCAAGCCCAGCGAGGCCGATTTGACAACCGGTCTTGACGCCATTGAAGAGCACGAATACCAGTACTTTGTCGAGTTGGAGCAGCAAGGTGACAACAACAAAGGTACCAGCAAATGGAATGGGGTCATGCTGTGGGTATTCTAGAAAGTGGTGTTGTGCTACATGTATCAATAAACCAATCCTTTTTCATATCTATAATATAACTATGTGGGCTGTACCACATTACAGCCAATCCCTTTTTTTTTATATGGTGGTTGTTGTACAATTACAACCATTCCCAAGTAATGTCGATTCTGCCCAAGCCCTGGCTGGCCAACTGGCTGAATGCCGATGGCGAAAAGTCCAAGTCGTTGTAGGCACACCCGGCGCAGCGGTCGACAACGGTAACGTCAACCGAGTTGCCCTCGTAAAAGGCTCTAATCTTTTTACCACACAACGGGTTGTGGTTGGGGTTGTTGCCGATATTGTTTTCGTCATACAACTCTTGGGAGATGGCAATGATGTAGTCAGAGTCCTGGGAGACAGTCCCACAGGCGCCCAAGCCAGTGCTGTAGAATGTGCCTTCACCAGAGTTGACCTGGCCAGTTGGCTGGGCCGGGGAGGAGGAGGCAGCAGTGGAGGCAGTGGTGGGGACAACAGAGGCAGTGGTTGACACATCAGCTTGTGTGGTGGGGACAACAGCTTGCGTGGTGGCTGCAATGGTGGGGACAACAGCCTCAGTGGTGGGGACAACAGTTGGAGGTACAATGGTCGTTGCCGATGGCGTCTGTGTCTCACCGTGTTGGTTGACAAGAACGGTGGTATAAGCGGTGATATAAACCGTGTGGATAGCTGGAGCCGGAGCGGCGTACCCAGCCTTGAACAAAGCGGTGACTAATAGAATGAGTGAAAGCTTCATAGTGAATGAATGGATGAATGAGTGGAGGGGGGAGTAAGGAGGGTGTGGTAGTTGGAGATGCTATAGAGGCTACAGTAAAAAGTATTTAATTTATACGTGGCACTAATTTGCGTGTGTGTGTTGGTATGTTCCCCCTTTCCCGATTTTGTACCTTTTTCTTGGCTGACACAAACAGGGAAGACCCATTTCCTTGTGTTTTTATGAAAAACAGTCGGGGGCCCAGATCCCTATTGTCTTGCCAGGAGTGTTGTGTTGTGTGGTTAGTACCTCGTCTCTTTACAATGTCTATGGCTTTGCTAATATATTTTTTGCAGGCATATCCGCTCTCTTTCCCAAAGCGGTGAAATGTTTTTCAACAAAGGAGGGGGGGAAGAGAGACAAAAGAAGGACAGGAGGTTATATCATAGACTTCTGGGCTCACTTGACATTCTAGACTACGATGCATAGAGGTGCTGGTGATTTCCCTTTTCACTCTCACCCCCCCCTTGTTGCGGTCAGAGGAGGGCCGTTTCCCCCTGTTTCATTTAATGGGCAGACAAGACGACAAGACGACAAGAAAAAGTTTTCTTCATTTGGCGCGTCACTTTGCAACCAAAGAAACTCTTGAAAGGAGTTGGCGCCACTTTGATGTTTCATCGTTGCAGGTGGTCCCCCCCCCTGCCAAGCGAATGGAGGATTATTGCAGGACGATGCGGGCGGTTGAGAAACAGGCTCAACGTTGGCTCACTTCTGGCAAGTGACAATATAAGTGTGCCCTTACCACTTAGGGCACTAGCCTTGAAGTTCTAGAACCGCACACTTTCCCCGATTCGGAAGTGTATAGATCGCTCCCCCCCCCCCCCTATTCTTTCTATGCCGTATAATGCTACTGAAATTGTGTTATATAATGTATGTGTGTGTATATGTGCTTGTGTGCTTATGAGTGTCAGTCGATACACAGGTCGGGGAAAACCGTCTCCAATTGGCTAAATAACCATTTGCTCTGGAATGACGTCAAGCCAATGGTCTTGGCGCGAAGCCTCATATTCCTATCGTCCGTGATCAAGATACAATACTTGAACAACTTGGCCATGCGCGAGTTCAACACCGGCGGGTCGGTGGGCCTTGTACTGTCCATGTCCGCCAGGCGCCGGGTGTGCACCGAGAGCCGCAAATTCAACCCCTTCATCAACCGCTTGCCAATCTCGTCGTGCTCATTTACCGAGTGGAGTATCGTCTCATCCACGTTGGATCGCCAGTTTGAATTGTTTTCAAACTCGGTGGTTTCGTTAATGTCCGAGGCAACAGTGCCGTCGAACCGCAAGGGAACAACCTCGCGCGTAAAGTACAACTCCCGCACGATAATCACCGACCGCGTGGCAGCGTCGGCAATGGTCACCTCGGCCGATTTCCTCAATGCCCGCAACTCCTGGAACACAATCAACGGAATCAGCACCTTCAAGGCACCATTGCGAACGCACTTGAATATCCGTCCACAATGCTTCAACCAAATGTTTGTGTCCAATGTAATGTGCGTGATGTTGCTGTCAATCTTGTCGCCAAAGTTGCCGTCAATGCTCTCGTCGTTCATGCCCATTGAAAGCGGGTCGGTGGGGGTGCCGATAAACGAGTCATGGTAAAAGTCTCCAGCATGGGGGTCATTTCTATACTGATGGGGCACACTAATCTGGGCCTCATAATCTTCCTCAAACGGTACTCTCCTCTCTTGTCCTTCTTCTCCATTACCCCCTCTAACTTCTCCCTCTTCATCCTCATCGTCGTCGTCGATGATATCATCGCCAAGCTCGATATTCTCATCGTCATACAAATGACTGTCAAATCCACCAAACCACAACTCGTCCTTCTGCATCGACGTGAGGTTGCTGCTCGACTCCAAGGTCAAGTTCTCCACCGATACAGGCTGCACGAGATTGTTCTGGAACCGGCCATCCACGATAAAGTCCTCAGCATAGGGGTTTGCCGTGGGGGTCTTGTAAAAAGTCTCGTCAAACTTGAATTCATCGCTGGTCCGCACGAGCCCAAAACCATACTCATCAGCAACCGTCCTCGCCAACAAGATAATGCGCACAATCCTCTCGTCATTATCATTCTCCATCTGGTTTCTCGACTTTTGGTCAAAGCTTTCACCCGACATGTTGTTGATGATGGGATAAGTGCCGCAAATGGGCAAGTCAAACAAGTTGCTATTCTTCACCCCCGCCTCGTCCAAGTCTCTATAGTCGCCCTTTTCCGTGATGAAATCAAACCAAAGCGTGCCCCAACACTTCCACACTTCGGGCAAAAACTCATTCTCGTTAAAGTGCTGGATATAGTTTAGTTGTAAATAGTGCGTGTACAATGCGCACAACTTGGGGCTATTCTTGACAAACGACAACAACGTGTTCAAGTAGTTGATCAACGAATCCCAGGGCAAGAGGGTCTTGAGCAACCACTGCACCATCGGCTGAGAAGTGGGGTACTTTTTCGCAGCCTCGCCCACGCTGATCAAGAAATACAACCACACAATGACGTGGCTCGTGGATGCTTGCTTGGGCCCAACAAGGTAATGGTTCAAGATTCGCATCGACAACTCCAACACCGACTTGTTCACAAACTGCAAGCAGTAGAACCAATCGTTTGTGGACAACTCGGAGGCACAGATTGATTGTCCGTCAACGCCGCTGGCGCCAAACGACGACAAATTGGCATCGTCGGATTGGGACGCGCTTCTTGACTTGCGCTTCCTATCCTTCTTGTCCTTTCTCTCCTTCAACGCTTCGGGCAATTGGAACAATTTGGCAAATGGGTTTCTGGCGTCGCCAAACCCAATAAGGTGATTGATGTTGGCAACGGCAAACAACGATCCCTTGTTGAACCAGAAATTCATCTTTTCAATCGTATTGGTGGCACTTGGCGGCGCCTGTACGTGCTGCTGATGCTGATGCTGCTGCACTTGTTGCTGTTGCTGCTGCTGCTGCTGTTGTTGCTGGTGGTAATACGATTGGGGACCGCCGATTGACGACACGCCATTAGATGTGTACAACTCGCGAGTAAAGAAATTGTACCCATTAGAGTCCGACCCGAAAGTGATGCCGTACCGCGTGACAAGGTCAACGCCATATTGCAACTGCGTATCGTGAATACTCTCCACCGACGTGCCCTCGTTGGAGCGGCCCGAGTAAATGCTGAGCAAAACCTTGTGTATCTTGATGAAATCAATAATGGGCAACTCCAACAACGACAAAATGTTTCTCTGGGTGCATATATTCTCCACCACCAACCGCAAGTAGTGCTGCGTGGGCACAAACGGGTCACGGCAAATGACAGACTTTCCGATATTCACCAACGCATCGAGATTGTCCTGCTGCACCGTGCACATGTGGTAATAAATCTTGCCGTGCCCATAGAGCGTCTTCATTGCCACCGAATACCAGTACTCTGCACTGATTTTCCAGTCAATGAATTTGGAGGCATAGAGGGCAATGGCCATGCGGGACAAGTCGCCCAACTTTTCTGACCACCACCCCTCCATCTCCAAAATGGGGTCGGTCAAGTTCGAAATGATGTTGAAGCAGTACGATATAAAACACAGGCATATTTCGTGGTCCTGGAAAATGCCCATGATGTTTTTCAACACCTCGAGAAACCCCACAATCCCATAAACCCACATCCGGCGGGGGATCTTGTACAACTCGACAATGTTTTTCCCCGTCTTGAGCTGCGTCTGGTTCGACGACGGCTTTAAAGACGTGACCAAAAAGTCGTAGTAGTTGTCTAGCAACGTGACATTGTGGTGGTATACCGTCCACAAATCATTCAGCAATTCAGATGTCCTGGTCGTTGCTGACGCAATAGACGTGTTGGAGTTTAGCGAGCTCGACAACTGCTGGGTCACCAAGGGAGACCCGTAAACGAGACTCGGGTTGTTGGGGTTGCTCGTGACCTGGTTGATCTTGTAGGTGATCTCGAGACAGTTTTTTTGGACAATCTCTTCAAAGTTGACGATATTCTTGTACGTTTCTTTGAGTTTGGTGGCCAACTGCTGCTCTTCGTCCGACATGGCCCGCTGCTGGCCGG
>JAJMCF010001662.1:5196-15466 GCA_030585045.1 Zhuliangozyma parablackwelliae | reverse complement strand
TGTTGTTGTTGTTGCTAGTCTCTTTAGTAATCAAAGTATGGATGGTCCTTTTTGTTTTTTCTCCTCCCTTGCGTGACCGGTTGCTGTTTGTTGGTAGGGGGGGGGGGGACGAGTCAGGTGGTGTGTTACAACTGGTGGGCTGCTAGATTTATTAAATCAGAGTGGCGTCAGTTACTATGGTTGTTGATACTGTTGTTGCTATAGTTGTCGGGGCTATCTACGCTTGGTGGTGAGTATGTTTTTGAATTAGCCAAGGTGTCGGATATTCTTTCAAAAATAAACCAACCAACCCCTGCTCTGCCTCCTCCCCCCCTTCACTGGGCACTTTTTTTTTCTTGTTTTTTTTTGGGGGGGGCTGGAGGGTCGTGCGCCGTGCACAAGTGTAATATACTGGTGTACGGGTGCAAACACCATGGCCTGAACGAGAAGAAAAAATTTTTAAACCCATGGAAAGAAAAAAAAAGAAATTTTACCCTTTTTTTTCTCTCCACAACGACACGACCCATGAGGGTTAAACTTCTGCATCATTGCAGCAGTACATTGTGTGGAGAGTGAGGAAATTTTGCTGGGCAGAGGAGTGGGTTTCTTCTGCCACTGTCTCTTGCCACTGTCTCTGCTTCTGTTTTCATAACACCGTTGCTCGGCAACTGCGTAGCCTGAGAGGCTAAAAGAATGCAACCATGTTGCCAAAGTTAAATCAAACATAATTTCTCCGAGTGGGTTTGGGGCAAGAGTACTCGATGTCTCGCTATCGTTTCCCCTTGGCGATCGACACACGTCTAGGCCCAGTCCAAATTTATTTGTCTCCCTCTCCCTCTCCCTCTCTCTCTCTCTCTCTCTCTCTCGCCTCGCTTTATCGGACTTTCGCCTCGCTTAAAATCCCCAGACAAGATTTTGCCACTGGTGCGTGTGTCGAGGGGAGAGAGGGGAGGGGGCAAGGACAATGGGTGACAACGGGAGAAGCTATCAAAGACAGCACAACCACTCGCCACATTCTACGATACACGCGGACCCCACACTCCATCAGTGTCTCTCAGATGGGACCTCTCACGTGCATGCCCCTGTGGTTGGAGAACTCAAACCGCGTCCGTGCCAATGATGTTGTCCCCGTCCCCCCTGCATAAGATTGTTTGCCACTCGTTTATCAGCTCTTGGCTGCTTCCTTCTGCCTTCTGCCTTCTGCCTTCTGCCTTCTGCCTTCTGCCTTCTTCCTTCTGCCTTCTGCCTTCTGCCTTTCCCCGTCCAAGAGACCCTCACTAGTCCCTGTTTCTCCTCCTGTTTCTCCCTCAGCCTCGATCGAGATATTGCTCACGAGACTTTAAAAGCAAAGAGATGATACACACAGGGACAGAAAAAAAAAAATTTTAATAGAAAACTTTTTCATACCTCCCCTTCTCTTATCAGTAGACCTATGAAGCATCCCCCTAGGCACATACCCAAGATATAGCTATTGTCCACCTTCCCCCCCCCCCCCCCCCTTGACAACACTCAACCATGTCACCTTCTTTGGAAATACAGCATATCGAAATCACCGATTTCCAGCACGAAACAATAATCCACCACAAAGATGGCAGCCACTGGTTCTACGAAAAGTCCTCGGCGTCCTTCCCCGGCCAGGCATTTGGGTTGGAAGTAGAGGCGGTGTTGCACCACACAAAGACCCTCTACCAAGACATTCTCATTTTCCGGTCCACCACTTTCGGCAACGTCTTGGTCTTGAATGGCATCATCCAGTGCACCGAAAAGGACGAGTTTGCCTACCAGGAGTTGATCACCCACGTGCCAATCATGTCGCACCCCAGCCCCAAGAGAGTGTTGGTGATTGGCGGCGGCGACTGCGGCGTGATTAGAGAGTTGGTGAAGCACGTCGACGACGCCACCGTTGAGCAAATAACCATGGTGGAGATTGACGACATGGTGATCAAGCTCAGCACCAAGTTCTTGCCCCAAATGGCCAAATACCACAACCACCCCAAGCTAAACTTGATCATTGGCGATGGGTTTGAGTTTTTGAAAACAACAACGGCAAAGTTTGACGTGATCATCACCGACTCCTCCGACCCCGAGGGCCCCGCCGAGGAGTTTTTCCAGGTCAACTACTTCAAGTTGTTGTTGAATGCATTGACCCAGGACGGCATTGTCATTATGCAATCCTCGGAAAACATCTGGCTCAACTTGTCGTACTTGAGTGAGTTGCTAACCAAAGCCAGAACCGTGTTTAAGAATGTCCAGTACTGCCAGTGCTATATGCCCTCCTACACGTCTGGCCAGTTGGGGTTGGTTATTGCCACCAACGACCAGGACAAGGACTTGAAGAAACCGTTGCGCCAGTTTGGCAGCGACAAGGAAGCGCGCATGTTCAAGTACTACAACCAGCATGTGCACGAAGCATCGTTTGTGTTGCCCACCTGGGCCAACAACGCATTGAATGGGTGAACACCACCACACCTCCCTACTTGTATATGTATGTATGAATGTTATGTATGTCATCACGTGATATGCCTTCTCTCTTCCGGGTAACTCTTGTCCTTTTTTCCCCCTTCCCCCTTCCCCCCCAAACCACAACAATCCCTCAAAGAAAAAGGAGAAAATTTTCTGCCATTGCCACGCCCAACCAAAAACACACTCACTAACATTCTTTCTCTACCATCAACACGACTTTTCCTGTGTAAGTTGTAGCAGAAGGTGTGTCAGTATCAATACAATAACAAACAGAAACGCACCCATTGCAAAACGAGTCTACTCCCTCTAAATGTCCGACCAGTACCAACAACTCACGCACATTCGCCACCATCACCACAACATTGATGACCAGCTATTGGACGATGAAAAGTTCAAGTTGGAGCAAATAGCCCACGCAGCCAGTGCTGCAGCCAGCGGAGATGCGCCTTCTTCCGACAAGAAGAAGAAGAAGAAGAAGAAGAGCAAGGACAAGCACAAGTACGACACCCAGTTGGACCACGATCATGACCACGAACAACTCCAGCACCAACACCAGCAGGACCAGTTGGCCGGGGTGCCTCCGCAGCACCAGCCGCAGCAGCCACCTTCGCAGCAACAGCACCAGCAACAGCAGCAACAACAACATCAACATCTTGAGTTGAGTGAGTACAACATCCAGATCCCCGAGCCCATTGTCGACTCCAAGTCCAAGATTTACCCCGTCACCGAAAACACCATCACCGCCGACGGCAACTTGATCACCCGGCCGTACCCCGAACAGGTTTTCCAAAACAGAGAGGAGTTGAACGAGTTTATCAGTGAGTTTGCGCGCGACAATGGTTTCGGCGTTGTTATCGCCCACTCCAACCGAAAGGCAATCTACTACACTTGTGAATTGGGGGGCCGGTATAGGCACAAGAAGAACAAGGCCATCGACGAGGCGAGACAGGTTGATGTGGGTGACGGGTACTTGTTGGACCCCGACACCAAGACCAAAAAGTTAAAGTGCCCCTTTTCCATGACTGCCAGTTTCAGAAAGAGCACCAGTGTGTGGACGTTGAGGACCACGTGCAACGAGCACAACCACCCGCAATTGGACCCATTGTCCAACCACCCCATGTTGAGAAAGCGGTCGGATGAGTTGAACTTGTTGATTTTGGACTTGTACAAGGTGGGGACCAAGCCGTCGCACATTGAGAGCAAGATCAAGGAGCAATACCCCGACGTGTTGATCAAGCGTGAGGATATTTATAACGAGATTAGGGGGTACAAGCGTAAGCTCAAGAAGCAGTCTTCGAGGTTTGGGCTTCCCAACACCGCCTCCAGGATGGCTTACAAGAGGAGAACAGGCCAGGATGATGCCGACGTTGCTGCCGTTGCCACCGCAGCCAATGCGTTTTTGCAAGAAGGTCAGGGCGCAAACTCTGCCTCCTCCACCGCCCAGGATCTCTACGATTTGCACCACCACCATCAACAACAACAGCAGCAGCAGCAACAGCAGCAACAGCAACAGCAACAACAACAACAAGCCGCCCAGCAACAGCAACTGGTGGCGGCCGCTCACCAACTGCAGCAACGCCACCATCAACTCCATCAGCAGCAACAACTGCAACAACAACTGCAACTGCAACAACAACAACAACTGCAGCAGCAGCAGCAGCAGCAGCAGCATGACGATTTTTCCCGTCAATTGCATGAAGCCGCCCAGCTCGATGACGAAGCAGGGTACCAGAACTATCAAAACTATGGACTGCAGGATGACAGTACTGCCGCGGCAGCCATTGCCGCCGTGGCCAACGCCACAAGAAATCACCACTATCAAGATGGCGGGGACTTGTCAATGGATAATATCGACAGTAGATTGGTTGGAGAATAGCCAGTTTGATTTTGTTTCTTTTGTTTTGATTATTTGTATGTTAAATTTGTCTTTTTTTATATATGTATTGTATAGTAAACTGTTTCGTTCAGTGCTTGGCCTATGTTACCCTTTTTTTTTTTTTGGCACTGGCGTGTTTTATAACGTTTCGAGGATATGTATACCCTCGCTGCGCTCCTCAAAGAGGCGCGCCAACTGACTGACTTTGCGGCCGCGTATCACCGGTTGCTTGACCGGCGAGGACATTTCGCTGCTGTCTTGAACTGGGCCGCCCTTTTTGGACGGTGCTGGTTTTGCAAACTTGTACTTTTGGGGAGGAAATTGTAATGCTGCGTTTGAAACGTCGTTGAGGGGTTTCGGTTTTCGGGGTGTTGCCGGTGGGGCAAGCTTGACGATGCTTGCCTCGGTCATGTTTTCGTCGATTGAGCTTAGTACGCTTGGCGTGGATGCCGTGTTGCAGGAGTCGTTGTTCTTATCGGTATCATCATCATTATCGTCGTCGTCGTCGTCGTTGATTGTGAGGTCATACCCGGCATACGACGTGTCCTGCACCGCTCTCTCGGGGGCTTCAAATGCGCAGCACGGCTGGAACAGCTTCCCTAACCGCGGCCAGTGGTCCAACACGTTCTTGACAAACCGGTTGACAACCTGTATACGCGTCTTGTTATTCAGGACCACCTCATGCGATAAACAATGCGACGTGCATTTGGCCAAAGTAGCCGGCGTGTGTTTTGTCACCGGTTCGTTGGCAAACTTGTGCAACATGTCGATGAGCACAAATAGCAACTGGTCATAGTTGCGCGTTTCTGACCGCAATGAGTAGCCCTGTACTATCGCCTGTAGTGTTGTCAGGGTATACTCATAGTCATCCGCCATTGGCAATGTGATGCCCTCTACGGGCAAAACGGGGTGGGGCAACTCCATCAACAACTTTTTCAACGCCGTGCCGAGAGAGTACAAGTCCCAGTCGTTTATCCATAGCGTCTGGTTCCGCAACACACACTGGTGAAATATCTCCGTGTTGCTCTTGTTTCCGGGCTTGTGGAGTATCAACTCGACCTTGTCACCGTTGCGGCCAACAATGTCCAACACCAGGTACAAGTGGTGGTGGAACAACCCCTTGGGGTCGAGGGGGAACGCCGGGTTCATGATGGAGATTGTCCTCATGCACAAATCTTCTCGCCGCAACATTGCTCCCGCGACATCCGCGTCGTGCTTGTACACCGGTAGTGAGATCTTCAACTGGGTGATGTCGACGTACGCGCTCAATTCGGCAATGGTTCTGCAATGAATAACGATGCTCTCTCTCTTCCCCGCCAGCTTCTCGATGGTGAATGTTTCCAACAACTTGTTCAACTGCTTGAGGTTCCGCCGTGCCAGGTGCAAGTTGTGCAAGATCTCGGTTATGCTCTTGACAAAGAACGAGTCGTGAATGGTGAATATCTTGGCCAAGTTCTGCACATTGGACCGGTCTTCGAGAAACGCCTTCAAGAACTTGACCCCCCAGAGCCACGAGATCTTGTTCAACCCGCACGAGAACATCACCAACGCGTAGGGCGTGGTGGGGACGTGGCGGAGTAGCGTCGGGATGAAATCGTCATAGTTTATAACGTCGGGCAGAGGGAGGAATGCTGTGTCGTAGATGTATAGTGGAAAGTTGGTCGTTGGGTCGCGCAAGTCGCTGCGGTAGAATATCCTGTCCATTTGGGTAAAGGGATCTGGTGTGGTGAGTGGGTCGATGGAGAACGGTGAATATCGCTGGTTTCCCTTGCTTTCCGATTCGTGTTTTTGTCTGTTTTTTCTTCTTCCCAAGAAAAAAGGTAAACAATTGGCAGGCGCGTGAGGTGAGGGGGAGAGAGAGGGAGACTGAGATGTGAGTACGGAGCACAACTCACGGGTAAACAGTCTCTTTACTGTTGTTCCTACTACTTTTGAGTCGTGGACCATCTTTTCTGGTACCATAGCCAGTGTAACTTGGCTTCTGCTTCACTTTTGGTAACATGGTAGCCCTCATGTCTCATCCACGTGACTCTCCTCACTTTTTTGCCATCCACTCTGATCAACGAACAAAAAAAAAGTCCACCAGACCGCCAACTCCCCATTTCGCCATCAGAATCAAGAGCAACACCAACACCACAATGGCACCTGCTCAGGAATCGAACGACGCTGCCCACAAGGAGCAAGATGCCGCTTCTGCAAAGAAGAAGCAACTGGTGGAGAAGGAAGAAGAGTTGTCTGAAGAAGACCAACACTTGAAGGACGAGTTGGAAATGCTCGTTGAGAGGTTGAACGAGCCAGCCCAGGAAAAGGCGTTGTACAACAAGTACTTGGACTCGTTAAAGACGTTTATCAAAGAATCAACCACGTCAATGACGGCCGTGCCCAAGCCGCTCAAGTTTTTGAGACCACACTACCACACCTTGGCCGAGCTCTACACAAACTGGACCAGCCAGTGGCTGGGTGCCGACGAGATTGTGGTGAAATTGGCCGATATATTGTCGGTTTTGGCCATGACCTATTCCGACCAAGACACCAAGGACTCGTTAAAGTATAGATTGTTGGCGTCTGACGACACGTTGGCCGACTGGGGCCACGAATACATGCGCCACTTGGCGTTGGAGATTGGCGAATCGTACCAAGAAAACTTGGGCGTTGACGAAGAGTTGGTGGGCAGTCTTGTCCGCTTGGCGTTGCAAATTGTTCCGTTTTTCCTCAAGCACAATGCCGAGGCTGACGCCGTTGACTTGCTCTTGGAGATTGAGAGCATTGACAAGTTGCCCCAGTTTGTTGACGACAACACGTACGCTCGAGTTTGTCTTTATGTGACGAGCTGCGTGCCATACTTGGCGCCACCGGACGATAGATCCTTTTTGACCACGGCGTACGCGATTTACTTGTCGCACAGTCAATTGACGCAAGCCTTGACTTTGGCCATCAAGCTCGACGACAATGAGTTGATCAAGCAGGTTTTTGACTCCACCACTGACGAGTTGGTGCACAAACAGTTGGGATTTATCTTGTCGCAGCAAAACAGCAACTTCAAGTACCACGGCGAGTCGCCCGAGGTGCAAGAAACAATCTCAAACGTCAAGCTTGCCGAATATTTCCAGTACTTGATCAAAGAGTTGAACTTGTTGGACCCCAAAGTTCCAGAAGACATTTACAAGTCCCATTTGGAGAACACCAAGTTTGGCATTGGCACGTCGGGGTCGATCGACTCGGCCAAGCAAAACTTGGCGGCGGCGTTTGTCAATGCATTGATCAACTTGGGGTTCGGCGCCGACAAGTTGATCCAGACCGAGGAGGACAACAAGTCGTGGATCTATAGGACAAAGGGAACGGGCATGGTTTCCACCACTGCATCTCTTGGTTCCATCCACCAGTGGAATATCAACGAGGGGTTGCAGGTGTTGGACAAGTACACGTACTCTGAAGACCAAGAGATCAAGGCGGGTGCGTTGTTGGGCACGGGTATCGTTTCCGCCAATGTCCACGACGAGGTGGATGCTGCTTTGGCATTGTTGCAGGAATACGTCCACGACCCAAGCAAGCTCTTGCAAACGTCGGCTGTCAACGGATTGGGTATTGCCTTTGCCGGGTCCGCCAATGAAGAAGTTTTGAACTTGTTGTTGCCCTTGGTTTCCGACTTGGACGTGCCCTTGGAAGTTTCGTGTCTCGCTGCTTTGGCGTTGGGCCATGTGTTTGTCGGCACTTGCCACGGTGACACCACCTCAACCATTTTGCAGACGTTGCTTGAGAGGGATTTCACCCAGTTGACCAACAAGTTTATTAGGTTTATGGCGCTCGGGTTGGGCTTGCTTTACATGGGCAAGACCGAGCACGCCGAGGATGTGTTGGAGACCATTGACGCCATCGAGCACCCTATAAGCAAGACCTTGAAGGTGTTGGTGAATATCTGTGCTTATGCGGGCACGGGAAATGTGTTGCAGATCCAGGCGTTGTTGCAAATGTGCACTGCCAAACCAAAGGACCAACTTGAGGAAGAAAAGAAGTTGGGTCAGTCTGAAGAGGACCAACTCAAGGATGAGCACAAAGGTAAGGATGAGCACCAAGGAGATGGCGATGTTGAGATGGAAGATGCCGAAGGTAAGGAGGGTGGCGAAAAGAAGGAGCCAAAACAGCAGCAGCAGCAGCAGCAGCAGCCGGAGGAGGAGGATGAGGATGAGGATGACGAAGATGAGGTGGATGAAGAAGACTTGTACCAGGGCATTGCCGTGTTGGGTCTTGCGTGTATTGCCGTGGGTGACGACATTGGCCAGGACATGTCGTTGCGGCACTTTGGGCACTTGATGCACTATGGCAACTCGTTGATACGCCGCGCGGTTCCGTTGGCCATGGGGTTGGTGTCGACGTCGAACCCACAAATGAAGGTTTTCGAAACGCTTTCTCGCTACTCGCACGATCCAGATTTGGAAGTTGCCCAAAACGCCATTTACTCCATGGGCTTGGTGGGGGCCGGCACAAACAACGCTAGGTTGGCCCAGTTGTTGAGGCAGTTGGCGTCGTACTATATAAAATCGCCCGAGTCGTTGTTTATGGTGAGGATCGCCCAGGGGATCTTGCACTTGGGCAAGGGTACGTTGACGTTGACGCCGTACAACTCGGAAAGGACCATTTTGTCCAAGGTGTCGTTGGCTTCGTTGTTGACCATTGCCGTTACGTTGTTGGACCCCAATGCGTTTATTTTGAGCGACTCGAGCACTGAGACAACCCACCAGTTGTTGTACTACTTGACCCCGGCCGTGAAGCCACGTATGTTGGTTACGGTTGACGAAGAGTTGAAGCCAATCAAGGTGAATGTCCGGGTCGGCCAGGCTGTTGACGTTGTGGGCCAGGCGGGCAAGCCAAAGACAATAACTGGCTGGGTCACCCAGTCCACGCCGGTGTTGTTGAACTATGGCGAGCGTGCAGAGTTGGAAAACACTGAGGAGTGGATCAGTTTGAGCAGCTCGCTCGAGGGTGTGGTTATTTTGAGGAAGAACCCCGAGTACATGGAAGTAGATAATTGAAGTAGCTGTACAGTTGATTGAAGTATACAAGTACGCAGAAAACATTTGATACAACTAAAATGACCAAAGCATATACGTTAATGTCTTGTTGTTACCTAATGGAATTCTTGGGCTTTGCCGGTCATCAACAACCCAACAATCAACCCAAACAACCCCAAAACGGAACCAAAGATTTCAACCACCAAGATCTTGACAAACAAGGAGGAGTCAGCAGCATCACTGATGGCAGCAGTAGACCCCGTGATCCCAACGGCAATACCGCAAATCAAGTTCGAGACACCAACCGTCAACCCGGCCCAAAAGAGCGAGTACCCGGTATACAAGTTCTCCTTGGTGAACAAAATGCTGCTGCTCACGCTGGTCAACTTTGAACTAAACACAATAGCCATAATCAACCCATAGATAGCCACAACCTCACAGAAAATGATCGAGATCAAGTTTTTGGTGGTGATACGGGGTGCCTTGACACCGGCACCGAGTATCGACGACCCGGTGACAAAGATTCCCCAGGCGGCGCCAACGACGGACAAGCCGATGCATGAAGCGATGCCCAACGACGCCCACATGTAGGGCGATGTCGATTCTAAAAACTCGCCAATGTTGAATGCCTCGCCCGAGCCGGTGAAGAGCATGTATCCGCCCACAGTGAGTAGCGCTCCCGTGGTGAGTGCTGATGTGATTGACATGTGCGGTGTGTGGGTGTTTGGGGTGGATTGATTGGTTGGATGTATGCGTTGGAGGTCGATATATATTGATTGTCGCTTTTTGGTGGTTGTTGGTTTCGGGAGGGGGCGTGTGTGTGTTCAATTTTGTTTTTGCATGTTGCGGTTTACAAGTTGCAAAATGGTGTGGGTGGCACAGGTATCCCTGGCCAGCGAGAGGACATCAGCAATGGCGGGGGGGGGGGGGGGGGGGGGGGGGG
>JAJMCF010001661.1:17626-30100 GCA_030585045.1 Zhuliangozyma parablackwelliae | reverse complement strand
CCCATATGCTCCCGGTTCCTAAGTGATCTCAAACTCTCCAAAGCTCCTTCTCCCCACCCCGTTTATATCCCACATCAATAACCCCGCGTCCTGACACCCAATCAAGATCTTGCTCCCATTAGAGTACTTGGGGTCCACAAACTCGACGCCACTCAACTCCATCTCCCCGTGGATATGGTTGGTGCTTTGCTGGTACGAATCGTCGCAGTAGTTGGCATTGTACGAGTCGACTCTGGACGGCGCCACCGAATCCAAACTGTTGTATACATAGTTCAAATGGGCGTCAATGTCGGGGTTGGTGTCAAAGGATACGCTGCTGCGGGGTGCCACGGTGGTGGGGGAAACGACCTGGTTAAACAGCGCCGCCGCTCCTGAGTAGTAGGTGCCCCCGTTCCAGGTCGGGGTGTATAGTTTTGGTGGCGGGGAGTAGTTGAACTGGTCCCTTGTCTCTGTTGGTGGGGGGGTATACCCAAACTCTTTGAACAACTTGGGGTTGACGTTGGTGAGGTAGTCGTAGTCGTAAACAAGCGGGGCCGTGAATGCGTCTTGTTGCGAATAGACATTGACGGGGTACTTTTCCATATTGTCAATTTCCGCGTCATCCGTCTCGTCCCCCTCTTCATGCTCAAGCTCCTGTTTCTGCTCATGCACCTGATTAGACTGATTTATCCCTGCCTGCTCCCTTTTCCCCCGTTTCTCCCTTTTCCCCATTGTCCCCAGACTGGCCAACCCTTCCTTGTAGTTGCCAAACTGGTCAAGTGCAACTGGAACAACAATCACCTGATGGTCGTCCACATTGCTATAGTCCAAATTTCTCAAATCAATCAAATGCACGCGGCCCACATGCTCAGACACAATCAAAAGGTCATTCATATCGTTTTCGGGTGAAAACTTACACACCCTAAACGCACCGCTCTGGTGGCCCGGGCGCGTGGACTTGATATCAATCAATGACGTTGACAAGTTGCGCACGTCGTAAACCTGGCACACGCCGTCTTGGAAAACAACCGAAAACAAGTTGCCATTGGGGTGGTACGACACCCCAAACCCAGACTCGTGGCCCGACTTGATGGTTTTGATGAGCTTTTCGTTGTGCGGGTCAAGGAGAAAGATCAGCTGCGAGTCCCCCGTTGCCGTCAAGATCTTGTCGCTCTTTGGATTCTTGGCGACATTGTTTAAGCAAGTGCCGGCCTCGCAGTTGATCTTGTTGAACATGCTCAACCGGGCGTTGTTGATGTCGAGACAGTATAGGTAGCTGTCGTTGTTACAAACGTACGACGTGTAGTTGTTGTTTGACGCCTTGTAGATGGTCACGTCGTTGTTGATCATCTCGCCTAGTTTTACCGTGAGGCACGAGTCGTTGGCGGGGCTATAAAATGAAAATAACCCCTTGGCTATTCTCCGCGATGGGAGGGCGGCTGCCGAGTTGGCGGCCGTGGTCAAGTTGGCCAAGTTTAACGAAAACAATTTGCTAGACGACGTCAACAACCCGCCCGTGACTATCAAATCGTCACAGTGGCCAAAGCAGCGGGGGTAGTAGTTTAGCTTGACGTACCTGCTGGCCACCTGCCTCCTCAAATCGTAGTAGTAGATTGAATCGTCTCTCGTGTAGTATGCATAGTCTCTGGTGGAGTCAAACTTGAGCAAGTCCCGCAACTGCCAGTGGTTCACCGAAGGGTTGACGTGGGGGATGTATGTGGGGTTGGGGAGCAAGTACTGGTATGAGTGGTAATAGTTTTGGAAGCACTTGTTGAAGTTGTTGGTGGCTGCCGACCGCTTCCTCTTGGGCGTGGCGATATTGCTGTCGATAAGCTTGTTCTTGGAGCCGTGTGGACGATGCTGATCTATAGTCATAGATGCTGATAGTATGCTGTGAAGTCCTCTGTTTTGGTGGACTATTGTGAGCTGATAGTCTGATAAAGTTTATCTGGTTGTAGGGAAGAAATAAGGATTTCCGGTTGGCGGGGGTGCTGGTAGCCTGATTGATATGGGGTGAGGAGAACAGAAGAAGAAGAAAAAAAGGCACAATCTAAGGGGGAAGAGAGAGAGAGAGTCACGCAGTCACGTGAGTTTTATTTTTTTTTGTGTTGCAAGGGGTAGGATCTGGGTTTGGTCTGGGGTTCAACACACGGCTGATAACTATACAATGCACTCTATTTGCTGTGACTGAGCCCCGTCTATTGTGAGCTGGAATCTATAAGGTATCGCATCAGGTTGTTTGCTTTCAAGGCATTGCGAGGCCAATCTCGAGGTCTGTGTCTACCAGCGTGTGATGGAAGCCACATACCCCCTTGACGCCTCCTTTAGATGGACCTCTTCAAAGCAAGCTCAACCTGGGGGACAGTCTTGGAGCTGGAGCTGGCGTTGGCGTGTTGCAAGCGGGCAAGATTCTGTTGGTGAGCTCGGTAGCTGTGCTTGTGCAGAACATTCCATGCATCTTGGAACAATGGGTTTGACAACAAACAATGGGGGAGCGAAATCGTTGATTGTGATTGTCTATTTATGTTGTTCTTGATGTAGTCGATTCCCGCAGAAGAGTCCTTCCTAGTATGTCTTGTCTGTTGGTAATTTTCCATGCATGCTATTTGTTGGGAGGCTTTGTTCAAGGCTGAAGGTTTAGACTTTTTTTGAGCTAGTTGATCAATTGCAGCAATAGAAGCCAGACCAGGGGTTGGTAGACTCTGGCAGAATGCAATTACAATTGAGTGATGGCACGTTGGTATTGAGATATCCAATTGAGTGAGGGCACGTTGGTTTTGGAATTGTGGGGAATCTCCCTAGCTTTTAATCATTCCGTAAACGTGGTTGAGGGGAGGGAGTAGGTGAGACAGAAGGAGAAGGATCCAGCACTCCAACTCCTTTCTTACCTCCACTGATTCTGGCACGTTCCACGGCTTGCAAACAACACCGAAGCTTGGCAACGGCAGCTCCAGCGAATGTCCTGGGGGTATCCACATCACCTCCCTCCAACATGCAAACCCGCAGTTTCTCTACCCCTTTGTCCTTTGCCCCTGCCCCCTGCTCTCTTCCCCCTGCTCTCTTCCCCCTACCCCCTACCCCCTGCTCCCTATCGCGCTTCGGATGAAATCACGCACGGCGTTTTTTCACATCCGTAGGTCATCACCCTCCTGTATCCGCTCGTTTTGAACAACTTGGTGCATATACGATCTGTATCATACAAGGTATTTATAGCAATGTTGCTACCGGGCCGCAATGTTTATTCATCATCAATTTGCACAAAAATGTCTTGGCAAGGCGTCTTCGTAATTGCAAAAAGCGGTCCCCCCCATTGAAATAGGACTCTGCCCCATAGTGCTACCACATCACGAGCACCGCATCTTTCCTTTTTGTTGCAAATCACAGTTACGCAGAATTTCACAACTTACGAAGACGAAAAAAATTGTGAGAAAAGACCTACCAAGGAGAGGACCAAGGAGAGAGGACCAAGGAGAGAGGGGGGGAGAAGGGGGAAATGTATGGAGTATAAATACGGGGGGCAAACACCGCCCTGCTACCCCATACACCGCCCCCAAGCACCAATGCAAAAGATTTTCATACTAGCTCTTTTGTTGGCGTCGGCTTTTGCCGATACCACCACGGAGCCTGAGGATTCGGCGGTTTCTACGCCAGAGGGGTCGCCCACGGCCCCTGGCGAGGATGCCAGCCCTTCAATTTCCGATTCCTTGACTCCATCATCCACGGCAGAGGCAGGATCAGATTCAGACACGTCATCCAACTCAGACGCGCTCTCGTCAGTGTCGGGCACACTGAAGGGCTCAGACTCGTTGTCCAGCACAGACTCGTTGTCCAGCACAGACTCGTTGTCCAGCTCAGACTCGCACTCGTGGAGTGACTCGTCATCCAGCTCAGACTCGCTCTCGGGCTCGTCTGTCTCCCACTTTAACCGGTCTGCTACAATTCACATTTACACCAAGGCAACCACGGTGGCCACGCAAATTATCTTGACCCAGTCGTGCGATCTCGTGGTCAAGTACAACAAGTTCAAGAAGCTTTACACCTCCACCAGCTTCCCCACTTGTATCCAGCCATACAAGACATTTACGTTGGAGAGGACCGTCACCAAGACGGTCAATGAGTGTCCATTCACATGGTACGACTACGTCACTACTATTAGGCAGGGCGGTCAAGACAAGGTCTATACCTCGATAATTGCCTACCCCAAGTGCGAAAAGTGTTTCCACCGCTACATCACCTCTTATTCGGTGGAGGAGTTGACCGAGACGGTGTATGAGGAGGGCGAGGCGGTGACGACGATTGTGTACACCACGTCGGTGCCATACACGGTGACAAAGACGGTCAACTTTACCGTCACCAGCACCGAGACCGATTCGTTGTCGTCGTCGTCTAGTCAAATCACCACGTGCCTGGTGGGCCACTTGACCAACACTACTTCCTGGTGGTGGTCAGTGACGCGGACATGGTACGACTCGGAAAATCTGGAAACCAGAACCAATGTGTTTGAGACTACAGATTCGACGGTGTGGGTGGTTTGTGTTACTGATTCAGAAAGCAGTTCAAGCTCGAGTTCCGATACGAGTTCAAGTTCCGACACCAGCTCGAGTTCCGATACGAGTTCAACATCTGACACCAGCTCGAGTTCCGATACGAGTTCAACATCTGATACGAGTTCCAGTTCTGACACGAGCTCTGACACGAGCTCTGACACAAGCTCCAGTTCCGACACAAGCTCCGATACAAGCTCTGACACAAGCTCTGACACAAGCTCTGACACAAGCTCTGATACGAGTTCTGAGTCAACTACAGATGGTGGTGGTACATCCACTACTGACGGGGGTGGTACATCCACTACTGACGGGGGTGGCGACACTACTACTGACGGGGGTGGCGACACTACTACTGACGGGGGTGGCGATACTACTACTGACGGGGGTGGCGATACTACTACTGATGGTGGCGGCGATGACACTACTACGGACGGTGGCGGTGGTGGTGATACTACTACTGACGGTGGCGGTGGTGGTGATACTACCACTCGATGGTGGTGGCGGTGGTGATACTACCACTCCTGATGCTGGTGGCGGCGGTGATACTACCACTGATGCGGGTGGCGGTGGAGATGTTACCACTGATGCTGGCGGTGGTGCAACAACCACACCGCCTTGATATGGTGGCAAAGTACTTTTCGAGCACTCAATACTTGCGTGCCGCTGGTCGGTGCAAGTACTGTGCTCTCTCGCTCTCTCTGTTTGTTTATCTTTATAGCCTATTGCTTGTTAGCGTATCAATATGTTTTACTTTAAAGCCGTTGAGGAGAAATCTGACTCTGTTTAAAAGAGGAGAATTGACTCTGTTTAAAAGAGGAGAAATCGCTTCCTTTTTTCTTTTGGGCTGGAAAGAGAGGGGAGAGTGAAACTGGACAGCGATGGCAGGTGAGGGAAAACGTAAACATTAAACGACAGGTATCCCCCAAATTAAATTTTTGTTGAGGAGGGGATATATTCATATGGGTAAGATTAAGTGGGGGGAGGGAAGACTAAGGGAAAAGGGGAGAGGGAGAAGCAACCCCCTATAGTTTGTAGTTGCCACAGTTGGATAAATTCAAAAGGAGGGGAACAAGTACGTCACGTGATGAGGAAAAGAGGGGAAGCACGACCGCCAAAAATATAGAAGAAGGAAAACGTGCGGGTCTAGACTCTGCGACTGTACGCAGCAGAGAGAGAGAGAGAAAGAAAGATAACCGGTTGGCAATACTTCCCTTCTCGACAATGTGCTTATCTAATAATAGATTAAACTCCTTTTCTTCCATCCCCTTCTCTCCCCTCCCCTTTGCCCCCCTAATAGTCTGGTTGCTTTCTTGCTCCTCTCCCCTCTTTTGTTTCACACAGCCCGTGCTGGCTGGTTCAAGTTTTCTGAAGCAAAACTGTGTTCCCCTCCCTTACACAAGAGAGGAGAAAACGCGTCGTTTGTTTCAGTTGGCCCCTATACGATGGGTGCCAAATATAACCAAAACCAAACAAGAAACCATTCCCATCTTCTACTTTCCCCTCCCTTACTGCGGTTGGTCTCTCACTCAATGACCATTGGCCATCACAGCTAGAGCAACCTCCCTTGGTGTGAGCCACCTTGCGATATCTTGCATAAGAGATCGACCCACTCCTGTTTGCGCCTCCCCCCTTAACCCCCTATCCCCCTATCTCCTTGTCTCCTTGTCTCCTTCTCTCCTTGTCTCCTTCTCTCTTCTTCATCCCTTTTACTCTCCCTCTGACTCAACTCAAAGTTGGGAAGGACAAAAAAAAGAAATTAAAGCACAACATTTTTTTTTTTGTTTTTAGAAGGAGAGAGGAGAGGAGGACCCGCTGTGCTTTCCCCTCACCTCTCTCTCTCTCTCTCTCTCTCTCTCTCTCTCAAAAGATTTGCAACCCTCATAGTAAACACAATCGTTTACAAGTTATATAAATAAACGATACAATCTCCTCCCCCCTTCCTTCTTGTGCTTCCTCTTCCAATCTCCTTTCTACCCGCTTTAGCAACTGTTCTCAACAACACAATGCTCAAGTCCCTTTTCAAATTGTCATCGTCTGCCGCTGCCTCAGCCTCAGCCGCCGCAGCACAACCCGCTGCCAGAACCATACCCAGATTGACCATTTACCACAATACAAACTCGCTCTCGTCGCACAAGTTGTTGAGCAAGCTCACATCGTTTACCGAGTCGCTGCCCTCTCAACAACACAATACAACTCCCCAATCACAGTCGCCATCACCCGCCTTTAGCGCCCAACCCAACACCAACACTGCCAACACTGCCACTGCAAACGCCAATGCCAAGTTTGTCCTCCACCAGATGAATAACCAACAATTGTCCTTCCACGACTATAAATTCATCATGGACCAGTGTGTGGATATCCACCCCGACAACTACAAGATTATGTTGCAGTTGTTCCACCCCAATGTCGCCACCAAGAACTTGCTCAAGTCGTTTGACTTGCACGATTCGTTGCACGACTATAACAATATCGTCCGCCACAAGATCCCCGTCCAGTGCCCCTTGGTTATCGACTACTCCAACAGGTTGATTGCCAATGACGACGTTACTATTGATAGAATATTGACAAACTATTTGTCTTGCGGCATGCAGAGCACTTCGGGGCACATGCTGGTGCACCACCCATCGTCTGCCGCTGCCGCCACCGCCAATACAACTTCATCAGCACACATGCCGCTAGTTGCTTCAGCCCACTTGTTCTCATCATACGATTTGGTGCATCCTCATGTCGCTGACTTTGCCGACTTGTTTTGAGTCACCTGCTACTCCACCTTGCTTGCTTTTTTTTGTCTTTGTTTCTTTGGGAAAGGTTTTTGATATAGTTTTTTTTATGAACTCTGGATTGATATATAGAATTATAATAATATTAATTAATAAGGAAAAATGATAGGAAGAAAAATATGGATTATACATGATGAGAATATCAAATTCCCATTCTCTTAATCACATACTCCTGTGCCACCACGCCCAACCCCAAGTCCAACCCTTGCCTTATCCAATCCTTGACCCACTCACGTGGGTCAACGACATCGCCATCACCCTCGTCGGCAACCACATTCAACTCCTCGCCGTCAAGCCAGCTGGCCCATCTCAATGGCATGGGCTGCGTCTTGGCACTGATGGTGATGCCATTGGTGGCATCCTTCAACACAATAACAAAAGTAAACGAGTCGCCGTGACCCTGATCAATCTGGTCACTGTCTTCATCTTCCGCCTCCTCTTTACCCTCAACCTTGGTCGTCACCGGCTGGATAGATATAAAGATGTTACTCTTGGATATGTCCCCTTGGGGCTCCTCCTTTGGCTCCTCCTTTGGCTCCCCCTTTATTTCCCCCTTTCCCTCAGAATCAGCCCCAGTTTCAGTCTCATCCTCACCCTTCTTTTCCACCTTGGCGTAATCCCTGACGGCAGACTCCAAATTGGCCAAGCATAGCTTCTCCCCATCAATCAACTTGCCGTAAAACATATTCAACTTGACAGTGTTGCCCTCATGGTGCGTCAACTCATTCACGCTTGTCCTAATAGACCCTTCAACCTGCTTCATCACCACGTCAAAGTTGTCATACACTAGTCTCTTCAAGTAGTGCAAGTTGTACAAGTCGCTGATTATCAAAACATTGAGGAGCTCGTCGTCGTCATTGAGCAACCCTTGCTTAATCTGCTGCGAGACATTGACAAACAAGCTATTCAACCGGTCTCCCAACGCGTCCGTGTCCAACTTCTTGCTCCTCTCGTTGAGCTGGTTGGTGGTGCTTGATGCAAACTGGTACGTTTGTTCGGATATACGCTCGGCGTTGGACGTAATCGTGCCCCAGAGCGAGCTCACCTTGGTCTGGCCCTCGCTGCTCCACCAGCTGGTGATTGAGCTGATGGGGTCAATTTCCACCCGGCCCTGCTCCTCGTCGGCATGATCCTGGTCGTGGTCCCGTTCATGTTCATGTTCATGTTCCTCCTGGTCATGCTTTCTCTCCTGCTCCTCAACCGTGGTGTCTGAATGGTCAGTCGTTGCTTCTGTGGTAGGTTCCGTAGTGGAGTCGGCCGTTGTAGGATCCGGAGTTCCTGGTACCAGCCTCCTATCGTGCCTCCTTTTGGGCTCAAACTTTTTGGTTGGCCGCTTGGACTCGTGCTTCTCCAATTCGTCAAGAAAGTCAAGCAAATCTTCCGGCTTGTTGTTCCCGCTCTCCTTCAGCGCGCTACCCTCTGGCTTGGGCGTGGATGGTTTGCTATCGGGTAATGAATTGATGAAATCTAAAACCTCCTTATCCTTACTCATATTGGGCGGGGGGGTTGGTGGCGGTGTGTGGTTGTCCTATTTTTTCTGTCTTTTCCCTTGTGGGCTTTTTTCTCCCTGTTTTTTTTTTCCCCCTAGACAAATTCTTCGTCTGATCAAAGCCCATAGCTCATAGCACACAGCTCATAGCACACAGCTCATAGCCCATAGCTCATAGCACACACAGCCCATATACAACATGCACCCCCAGCTTGACAAGAACAGGTTCGACACCTGCGAGAAACTAATGGACGCTCTTGAAGAATGCCACCGCCAGGAGTTTCTCAAGCAGATGCTCGGCGTGTGCAACTACGAAAAGGACCAGCTCTCGCAATGCTTGCACTACACCCGAGTGAATGACGCCAAGGAGAGAATCCAGGCCAGCAGAGAACGGGCGAGAAAGGCAGAGGAGTTGAGGAAAAAGAGGGAGGAGGAGGAGTACGGCAAGAACGGGTACCTCAAACAGGTTATTGAGTTGGAGAGATTGAAACGGGAACAACCAGGGAAGTAACCCCTTCTCCAGTCTTCTCCCCCCATGTACATAGCAAATAGAACAGTTGCGACTCCTTTACTGTTGAACTACTTTATTCACCACAATCAATCCTGGCGTGTTTTCAAGGTCCTCTTAACCACCTTGTCCTTGGTGACGATATACACCACGCCGCCCCAGCCACTCAACGCATCTCTATCCACCGCATTCAACAACGCCTGGCTTATCGTCTCAAACAAGTCCTCTGGTTCTAAATTTGGCTCATAAAGCGACTCACACATCCCATAAAGCTGGTCAGTGGCGGTGCCACTGACAATGAAATCCTTGGCAAAGTCAATACACCCAATCGAATCAAACCCACACACAAACGGGGTATTGTCCTTTTCCGACAATCCGGCAACAATGGGGCTCACGAACCAGGGGCCAAAGCGCCGCTCGTAAAGGGTAGAGCTCACCAAGTTGGCCAATGTCGACGGCTCAATCTGTCTTTCTTCGCGCAACTTGTACAAATTGGTCTTGAACCGGAACGTCTCCTTCAAGGTTAAGACGTCGCTGGCTAGGCCCGTCAAGGCCATAAAACTCTTGTCGCCAAACTGAAACACTTTTTCAAAGTTGTTGCTGACCCCAAGCGATTGGTTGCCTAATCGCAAGTCGCTGGCTATAGCTATGCATTCTTTGCCCACCATTGCAACTGCGGCACCTCCATTGATGGAAAACGGATCCGACATGTCTCAATTGTGTTGTGGTAGTTGTGTTGTTGTGGGAAAAGGTTTCGGTTCAAGATTGGATTGGCTACTTCAGTGGCGGTTTTTTTTTTTTTGCTGAGGGCAAACTGCCAGTTCTTTCGAGTCGTGTGGAATACAGTTTTGGTTACAATTCTGGTTGTGAAAACATACAAAACAATTGTCTTTAAACTAAACATACTTATCGGTCTCCTTGTCAAGAAACTGCCACACCCGATCACCCACAGCCTCGCTGTTCAAGTCTTCTCTACTGTGGCCGGGGATACCAAACGAAATACTATACTGACCATCCTTCACGTCGGGAGAAAACGCAGCATACAACTCGGTGTAGGCACCATTCCGTCTAGGATGAAGCAAGAACGAAGCAAGAAACTTCTCCACCAGGCTAGCGTGTCTCTGCAAGTCGGTGTCCAAGTAACCGGGACACACCGAGGAACTAATGACATTGGCTCCTGGGTGCTTCCTTCCCCAAGTCCTGGCCTGAATCACATTCCCGGCCTTGCTCTGGCCATAAATCATCATCTCGCCGGTCTTGCTCCGCTTCAACTTTTCGAAGTTAAGGTCGTCCCAGTGGAATCCGCCCTGTGGGGACTGCTGATGAGCCGTAGAGGCCACCCACACGATTCTGCTCAACCCCACGGGGTTGGTCTTGGCAGTCTTGATGAAGAGCGGGTCCAATAACCGTTGCAACAAGTGGGGGCCAATGACATTGGTTCCCAACTGTAACTCGTACCCCTGGGTGGTCTTGGACCCCGGTGGAGGCATCATCACCCCGGCATTGTGGATAATGATATCGACTCTCTGTTCTTTCTGCAAAAACTCCTCCACCGCGGGCTTGATCGTGGTCAAGTCACCCAAGTCGGCTTGGATAAACCCAATCTCCTTATTGTCGACATTGTACTCCTTGGCCACTTCTACCTGGATCTTCTTGATTGCGTCGAGGGTCTTTTCCTTGTTTCGCGAGAATATGTACACCTTGGCCTTGGTGGATCCAACCAAGGACTTTACCGTCTCGTATCCGACGCCGGTGTTGGCGCCAGTGACGATAACCACCTTTCCTTCCAATGTAGGGTAGTCCTTTTCGGTGAACAGGGGCTTTCCAGGCCAGAATCCATGGAGGAGTTGTTTCCAGTCGGCACAGGATTTCGAGGGAACAATGGGGCGTGACATTGTGTGGATTGTGTGGATTGTGTGGATTGTGTGGATTGTGTGGATTGGGTGGATTGGGTGGATTGTGTGGAATCTTTTGCTGAAGAAGAAGGGCTGCCCTTGCCTTGTGGTATTTATACTCCTCCCTCCCAAAGACGGTAGGACGGAATGCAAAACTTCTACCCGCAACCGCACAGAAACGGCCAAAAAAACGGCCCGCACTACTATACCCGAACAGCCGCGATTTGCCCACCTTTTTTTTTTCTTTTTCATCTTGCCACAAATCCGTGTGCAAGGCTTGGTAGAGATGAAACTGTGCCCTGCACCATCCTACACCATCCATTAACACGTCGCCAACATGGCATTTCACTAAACAAGAAAAAAAAACTAACTCATCTATATAAGAACGGCTGTAAGGTCAGGGTTGGAGACCAGGTTAAAGTCCTTCACGGCGCTGTGGACACTGGGACTAGGTGAATGTCCCTTGGAACTGCTAGCCACCTTGGTCACTTCGCTGCTTCTTCTGGTGATGGAACCACGAAAGGGCTCTTCATCCTCGGGTTCCTCTCGGATAGACAGCTCCATCATCGATACCCTGGGTGGACTGGTGGAAGAATTAGTGGTGGCAATCAACTGGTTGATGGGACTCTCGTTATCTTTATAGTGCGACAATGCAAACGTCTTGGGCGACTTGACAATCGACTTGTGGTCCAACTGTCTGTGGTGCCTATGGTGGCTATGTTGCAGGTGCAGGCTATGCTTCAGGGGCAGTTGTTGTTGTGCCAACGCAGCCAACTCGGCAATGTTGCCAATCGACTTGGACGACAAAAAGGGGTTTGCTGCTGCTGCTGGTGCAAACATGGTGCAAGAGACTCATGAATTTCGTAGTATCTATATGCTATGGAATGTTATCTATGTGCATGAATCTTAAAATAATCATAAACTGGTCCTCCTCGTATGGAAACATGTTTCTAAACTTGGCCACATGTTTCCACCTCTTTGAGTTCATGCTTTTTGAATCGCGATACAACCGGTCCCACAAGTGTGCACCCCCGATGTTTGACCTCACCTCGGCAGCAGACACATTGCACTCAACCAGTTCCGTGAACGGTTTGACCCCGCCTTGGCGTTGCTGGTGAAGCGCCCAGATCAAAATATGGCCAAAGTAGGCCAAGAAAGAATAGTCAAAGCTGTTCTGATGGATTTCCCTCTCGGGCGGCGTGAGCCTGGTCCGTGTTGTCTCCAAGTTGATCTCGTTGTAGCCACCAAACATCTCCAAAACAGCGGGAAACTGTTT
>JAJMCF010001661.1:0-12887 GCA_030585045.1 Zhuliangozyma parablackwelliae | reverse complement strand
CCCCACCCCCCCCCCCCCCCCCCACCAACATGTCGCAGGATGATGAGCTGGCAGCAAGGATACTCGCCGGCTTGAGTGCCAGCTACGATGCAAAGACGCCCGTTGACTATAGGCTGATTGATAGCTATATCCCCACCATCGACCAGCTGGTGGTTTCACAAGACGGGTACGTCCACCAATTTGTCCCCTTGCTCAACCAGATCTTGCTAGACCAGCACTACCACAGCATGGACCGCAACGGCGTGTTGATTGAGCTACTAGAAAAGATCCTCTCGTTTCTCAGTTTCATCGAGATCTTGGCGTACTACCCGTCCGAGTTTATTCTCAACCATTTGTTTGGCTCTACGGCGGTGTCCAAATTGTGCTTGCGGATTCTCATTTTGAACATCCACCAAAGCGAGACGCGGGTGTTTTTGCAGCGCGGGCAGGTGGTGTACCGGTTGGTGCAGAAATACTTTGAGGTTGACACGCCAGTGGCCATCCTTAACCAGATCCAAGTGTTGGTGTCGCAATTGAGCGACACCGAGGTGCACTTGTTGGACTCGTCGCATCAATTGTACCAATCGGTGCGGGAACTGACCAACACGGTGTTGTTGTCGAGGTACCTCGACTTTTTCATCCTTGTGTGGCCCAAATTGCATCAAGTGGACCCGGCATTGTACCAGTTTAGCCAGCAGGAGATTTTAGCGTTTGCTGATGATCCGTTGTTTTCCATCCTCCTTGTTCAATTTTATGAAAAAGTTCTACTCAATGGGGAAGGACAGGGTTCTTTGCTGCTTGATTTGGACCCTCCCTTGGATGCAATCTTGTCGCTTTACACCAATGACAGGTTGGACGAATTTGTCGCGCCCGAGGTGGCCCAGTTGATCGGCACCATGTCCTATCGTGGCCGCGACGTGCTACTCGCTCGACACCAGGTGTTTAAAACGCACAGCTTGATCAAATTGT
Source organism: Zhuliangozyma parablackwelliae (assembly GCA_030585045.1). Lineage (NCBI taxonomy): Eukaryota > Fungi > Ascomycota > Pichiomycetes > Serinales > Debaryomycetaceae > Zhuliangozyma > Zhuliangozyma parablackwelliae. The sequence continues at coordinate 11,939 of JAJMCF010001661.1, read as the reverse complement.
TTGACCACGACGACGTGACCATCCGCTTGTTGAGCATCTCGAACCCGGAGACTATATACTCCTTGAATGGCGATGTGGTGGGCGATGTGCTCGCTCACTTGTCGTTGTTTGGCGACAGGGCGTATTTCCCCATCCTCCTCAACTTTATCAAAGTCCCCGCCGTGTTTGAACAGCTTCAGCCCCAGTTTGACAATGACCGGTTGTCGCGGCTCGCAATGGATCGGTTGTACACGTTGCTCCTTGTAATGTCCCGGCGCCGCCACACCAAGGAGTACCTCTTTAACAACTTGCCCAACATTATCACGAACAAGCTCTTGGAGGATGTGCGGCCCCGCGAGCTCTGGAATATGAAGCTAGAGATTTTGGAGAACCTTTTATCCAATGATGAAGCCGCTGGGTCGGAGTACTGGCGCGGTGAGCTTAAAGAGCACTATGATGTCATGCGGTTTGGCAGAAGCTTTAAACTGGTCAAGCCAAGAGTTGATGTCATTGACGAAACAGCTTAGATGTATATATTTATTTAGACGAAGCGCTGCCGGAAGAATCTTTTTCTTGCAAAGTGCTGCTAACCACTTCCAACCCCGGCTTTGGCTCTTGGGAATCCTGCTGCAGCGGCTGTTGCAGCGGCTGGCTCTGATGTTTTTCATTTTCCGCGCGTGCCGCTGCCTCCCCCTTTTCCCTCTCATCCCTTGCCTTCCGCTTGGTGCGGTCATTGGCCCACTTCATGGTGGCCAAGAGAAGCAAATTCATCAGCACGATCCAGATAATCATAACACCAATATTTCTCCCCAAGTTGCCCTTCCAGGTATTGAAAAACACCACCTTCAAGTTTTCATACGTGTTGTACATCGGCATGGCGTAGCCATACCTATAAAACCCAGGAGAGAGGATAAATGGAGCAAATGTGACGGCAATGTTGGTGACAATGTTGAAAATGATCCACACGGGGAGGAGCTCCTTCTTGTCAAGAGCCAAAATCACCGACACCACATTCTCATTCATCCCCGCGCTTGCCGACATGAAAAGAAACATAAACATCCAGAGCACAACAAACCCCGAGCGGCCAAAGGTGGCGTTTGTGGGCACCTGGAAAGCAATGGTGATCAAGGCATACACAAGCGCCAACACGAGCGAATTGACCTGCGACGCCAAGAACCGGTAAAACAAGTAGTTCTTGTATTTCAACTTGGACCGCATAAACGAGTAGATTTCAATGGAAAAGTTGAATTGGTGGAACGAAAACAACTGGGCATAAATGAGCCCCAACTCCGAGGGGCCCAACACAGCCGACGACGGCGGCGGGCGTTTGTCGACGAAATTAAAAATGGGGAAAGTGGTGAATATCGGCATCGTGGTGTTGGTCAAAAGCGCCGCTTGTTGCGTGCTGTTCAACAGTCCAAGTATGGGCTGGTACACTTTTGGTGATGCATAGAACCGCAACCATATCTCGCCCACCGTGTCCAAGTTTCGAAACACATACTGGCTCAAGGCGGAGTAATGGCGGCCAGACTCATAAATCACCGTTATCGACTGGTTGAGCAACGTCTGGGCGAATGTAGGGTCAGCACTGTGGAACCCTTGGTATATTTGCTGAGTGGTGTTGGGAGCAATATAGATGCCACCCCAGTACTTCTGGTGGTGCACTTGCCGCGCCACCTCGTCCTCCACCGTGTTGTTGTGACTTGCCGCTAGTTCTTCAAACAGTGATGTGTTGGCAAACACAAAGTTGCCCAACTTGCTGGCGGTCTCGTTGTGCAACAACATATCCAGAAACGCATTTCCCAAATACGGCTGGATAGTGTCGCCGCCAAAGTCAAACTGAAAATCTTGGTTAACAATCAAAAACTTCATATTGACATACCGGTCGGCGCGGTGGAATAACGATCCCCAGTATATGCTCAATATCCCCACAAACACGCAAAAGATCTTGACGTAGACAATGACAAACTTGGGAAACACCTTGATGTATTCGCTATACCGCTCCCTGGTCGTCAAGGTGGCATTGCTCTTTTCTTTCGTCACCGGTATGGGGCGGCCTGACTCGGTTCGGTTGATGGCATCGGCTGCCTCTCTTGCGCCGGTGATTCTCTCGGGGACGCTATACCGGGTTATCCCGTCTGAAACATTCTCATCGTTGTTGGTGTATCCCTCCCTTGACTCTAGCGGGTCCATCGAGTTGATAGACGCAGCCATGGCTTTGGGTTTAGGGTTGGTGTTGCTGTTGGTAGGGAGAGCAAGCAAATAGAATTATAATTAGAGGACCAAAAAAAAAAACAAGGTTGACCAAAACAAGGCGCGGCGTGATACAAGATCCTTCCAAGTTTTCTCTTCCCGGCCGTTCCCTTCCCCCTTCCCCCTTCCCCCCTTCCCCACCTCCCAAGCCTTGCACACGTTCCACACGTTCCACTACCCAACAAATATAACTATAGATTCCAAGCCCACTCCGTCTACTCCCAGCACCACTCCACCCCACCCCACATGTCAGACAATTCATCGCTCAGCTCAAACGAGTTGGAAGAGCAGGCACCAGTGCAGTATGACCAAACCACTGCCGGACAGGCGCAGCAACAGCCGTCGTTTGGAAGAAGATTGTCCAACGTCGCCTCGTCGTTCTTCACTATGGATACCGACCAGGAGGAAGCGGAGGTGAGAGATGAATCGCAAGGATACTTGGACGATGAGACCGTGATGGCCAACGACTTGTTTGGTGCCAAGCAGTTGAGCCATTCAATGACCCGCCGGACCAGGGACGACGAAGAGGAGTTTCCTAAAATATACCAGCCTGCAGGCACACATCCGGAAAGTTTACAAGAAGGTGACGACAGACAGCAACTACCCCCACGGAGGAGGAGCACTGTTGCATCCGCTTACCAAAGCGTCAAGGAAAAGTTCAACTTTTGGGACAAGGACTTCAAGGAAGTAAGAATCAGCATTGTGCTCACCTTTCTCAAAAACTATGTCTACCTCGTGTTGTGCTTTTCTGCGGCGCTCTGCATCTACTGGGGGTCCTACTATAACCGGCAGCACCGGTACAAGAACTTGAAAATGGCAATCATGATTGCCGACCAGCCAGCGGGACCATTGCCCAACATTTTGGGCGAAACGATTGAATATTTCTTTACAAACATCACGGCGCTTCACCAGTTGGGAAACTTTGAGATTTGGAACCATACCCGTTTAGAAACCCTTGCCACTGCCCACAACAACACCATCACGCAAGAAGTTTACCGCCAGATCCACCACCAGAAATACTGGTGCGCCTTTTACGTGCACGAAAACGCCACCTTGCAGTGGGCGCAAGCCCTACAAACGGCAGACACGTCGTTTGACCCATCGATCGCGCTTATGGAGGTGGTGTATGAAACCGGCCGCGACTATAATGCCGTCAACAACTACATTGTCACGTTGGTGCAGCAGATTATACGCTCGTACGCGGCGTTTGCCCCGCAGAGCGGGCTTGTGGGGAACATGTTGCAAACGGTGAACCAGACCCAGGCCCTTGCCGTGGTGGCCGAGGCACCGCAGTTGGTGGCAACCGTGCCCACTTTCTTTGTCAATGACCTCCACCCCGTCACCAATGCCGTGTACCAGGCCCCATTGCAAATCGGGTTGATCTACCTTGTCATTTTCGCCTTTTTCCAGTTTTTGTTCTCCATCAAGATCCACATGTACATTGCGTCCAAGATCAAGGGCATCCAGTATGTCGTGTACCGCATGCTCTCGTCCCAGGTGGCGTATATGGTCATTTCCCTTGGTTACTTGACGCTAAACACGGCGTTTGGCCTTGATTACTCGCAGACGTTTGGCCGCTCGGGGTTTCTTGTCATTTGGATGCTTGGATACTTGACCATGGCCTCATTGGGGTCTATACTTGAGCTTGCGGTGTTGTTTCTCGTGGCCGTCAAGCCGCAGCTTATTGGTATCTTGTTGTTGTTTGTTGCCGTGTTGAACTTGGCTCCCACCATCTCCCCCATTGTGCTCTGCCCTGATTTCTACCGCTATGGCTACGCCATGCCGGTGCGCAACGCCTACGACTTGCTCCATGTGGCATATTTCAACGCCTGGAAGGGACACATGGGCAGGCAGATTGGCATATTGGTGGCTTGGATCGTGACGAGTAACGCAGCCATGCCGTTTGTCATGAAGTGGATGGCGAAGAAAAAGGCCGAGAAGGATGCCGCTGCCGCCGCTGCCAAAGGTAAATAGAACAAACAGAAAAACAAACTATGTACTTGTATTGACCCATGCGTTGCCGCAAATACAGTTTCGTTGGAAAACCATGGTCCAAAGACCAATTGTCGTTGGCGAGTCAAACACCAAGGGGTCAGACACCAACGATTTCGAGCGACATCGCGTACACTTGCGCAACTTGCCCTGGTAAATGATGACTTTGCGCAACGCGTCAATCTCGGCACTCGGCTTTTTGTTGACGCCAATGGCGAGCCAGTCGGTGTTGTAAAAGTACAAGTCCGACACCTTCATTTCTCTGGTGATGTTCACCGAGTACCTATCAACCAACAGCTTGGCCAAGTCCTTCAAGTCGGAAATGTCCCCGCGACAAACAATCTTTTGCTCCAACCGGGTGGCAAACCCTTTTTCCTTCCCCGCCGCCAAGCTCGTTTGCTCCTTCGATATCAACGAGTCGGTTTCCCGCAAGTAGTTTTCAAATAAACTCAATGTCAAGGGCGCATTGTTGCAGATTGTGAAGAGCCGACTCACCGACTCCTTCATGGGTGCAAACAACTTGTTGGACTCCAACAAATCCTTGTGCAACTTTTTGAGAACCTCGTGCGTTTTGCCAATCGAGGATATGGCGTACATGAGAAACAACCGCGGGACTTTGCCCAACAATATCGGCAACACAATCGAGTTGGTGTCGTTCAACTTGCTATTGTCCGAGTCCTTTTTGAAATAGCACAACTGGAGCAACTCTTGGTTCAAGTACGCAATCAAGTCAATCAACCACTTGACGTTGCCCACCAACGACACAATACACTCCCCCCTGGTGATTGAATCTTGTATGTTATCCTCGTTTGGCTTCTTTTTCGAAATCTGGCGGTAAATGCTCGATAAGCAAAACATAATGCCAAAACTGGTGCTTCTCAAGTTCAACACAATCCAGGCAATATCACGAATGGCAGGGATGTCGCAAAACTCGCCCAACACTAGCTGGAGCGAAAGAAGCTTTTGGATCGCGCCCGTGGACAAGAGCTTATCCATCGACTCTTTGCTGAATGCGTCAAACTGGAAATTGATGGCCCGGTGCGACTCTGAAATGACAGAGTCGATAAAGGCGTGCACGGTGCTGGCATCCTCGGTACTCTGGAGCCGCTTGATCTCCGATTGCATGCACGCAAGCAAATCGTCAGAACAGGTGTTGGTGTAGTAGGCGTATGCATGGCGCTGGGCAAATCCAACTGCGGTTGCAAGCAGTGGTGATTCGCGGGCCCGCACCCTGTCAAACACTTTGAACGCGAGGGTAGCGTCGCTGGCGTACGTTTCGGTGTACACAATGGCAGACATGCTGGGCGATACCGCCATAATGATGGGATGGGTGTGGGTGGCTGCAGGCACGCCAAATCCAATATCCAAGAGACACCCCACCATGTTGGCGTCCTTGCTCTCAACAATCTTCCACGAGTGCAAATCCACAACGTCAACCTTTCCGCTCGTGTACTTGATCAAGGCGTATACTTCCGAAGCACTCACAACGGACTCAACCACGCCGTGTCGGGTCATTCTGTCGGCCAATTCTAGGGTCTGCATGCTTTTCGGCGCACTAACTCCTTTTCTGGCGCCCAACTCGCTGAATGCGTTGGAAACGACGGCCGACTCGGTTGCCAACTGGTATCTGTATATGGTGGTGGTGGTGGTGGCTGCAGTTGCTGCAGTTGTTGCGGTGGTGGCTGCCCCTCCGTTGGAGTAGCTGACAAGCACACTCAACTTTGATGCCGCCTCGGCAGTCGCAGACACCACATCAATCGACGATAACTCCGCCACGTCTCTTGCATCGTCAACATCCACCTCGTCGTTTCCCTCAACTATACAGGGCATGGGTTTCATCGACTGCACCCCCTTCACCACCAAACGCGGCAGGTTTTGCGCGTCCTTGGGCGTGTGGTAATGCTGCTCCACTTTCTGTCGCCTTGCCGCATCAACGAGAAAGCCCCAGTCGATAACCACCACATACACAAGCACAGTATCTCCCGCTGCGTCGTAGGTGGCCACAACAATCTCCTTGTCGTTGGTGAAACCAATCGACGCTTTATCTAGGATGGAAAAACTGGGCAAGTCGCACGATATCTTGTGGTACTCCACCTTGTGCTCCCCCTGGTAGTACAACATTAGCTGGCCGTTTCTGCGTAGCACGACACACGCCTGCTTTGTGGGTATGGGGTGGCACACCCCGTGTGGCTGGTGCTGCTCGATGGTATAGTTGTAACTTTGCCCGTCCTTGGCTGCAGCGCGGTTCAAGATCTGGGCCTTTTCAATGTTTAACCACTTGTGGGCCACGATGCTGGCGTTGGGGTTCACCGTGCTCTTGCTATCCTGGTTGATTATATCCCGGTAGATCATCTCCATGTGGTTATACGACGTCAACTCGTAGCTGGGGGCACCAGAGTCGGAGTCTTGTAGTAGGGCCACGCCCGAAAGGAGGACGTAAAAGTTGCCATACACATCCGAGACCGCCAAGTCGGTGGACAATGTGCTCCACGATACAAGGGTGACGGGGGGTAAGAAATTGTTTTCCAACTTGACGTCGATGGGCTGGGGCGGGGCCAATTGCCATTCCTTCCCATCGACATTTTCAAGGTAGGTGAGTAGCAAGTTGTGTTTCGATGACGCCGTTGGCGGCACGTACGCGATGAACCCGTTCTTTGACCATGAGATGATGTCGGATGTCTTGGTAATGCCTTGCAATTGCCGGTTGGTGGGAGTAGGTTTGTCCATGGCGAGGGGGGGGGGGTTGCGGATGTAAACATATTCACTCATTTCCTTCGACATAATTTCTCGTTGTGCGAGTCACGTGAACTAGGTATGGTAGCGTTGGCTTTTCCTGGCTTTTGGATTCAGGTAGCGCATGGTCAAATGTCGTGTGATGCACAATAAAGAGCAAGGGGGGTAGAAGGCCATGTCCAGCGCCGTTGAGACTTGCTTTCAGCACCTGTTTACCGTGTAGAGATGGTCCAGTGTAGCTAGTATGCATGTCTTTTTGAAGGGTTTGTGGGTGATTTAAAGTTTTTTCGTTTTTTACAAAAATTGGGTACTTTCCTCAAGAATATCTACTCTTAGATAAACCCACCTCAATTGAGTCTATCTACTTTACAAATCACCTGGGACGGGGAAGGTAGAGGTCCATGCAGCAACGTCCTTGCCCAACTCCTTGACCTTGTCACTGGCATCAGCCAACTGCTTGAACGAAGCCAACAACTCCTTAGCCACCTTACCCTGCTCCTGCTGCTTCAACTCGAGGGAAATGGCCACGGCCTGGTCAATATACTCAGCAACCTTGTCAAACTCCTCAGGACCAAAGCCTCTGGTGGTCATGGCTGGCGTGCCGACCCGTAAACCGGAGGGGAACAATGCCGAGGTGTCTCCAGGGACGGTGTTTTTGTTGGCAGCAATGTTGGCCCTTTCCAACACGGCTTCAACCCTAGCACCATCAATACCCTTTGATCTCAAGTCAACCAAGATCAAATGGGTGTCGGTACCGCCAGAGACCAACTTGAACCCCTTTTGCACCAATGCATCGGCAAAATGCGCCGCGTTGGCCACCACGTCCTTTTGGTACTGCTTGTATTCTGGGTGTTGGCACTGCTTCAATGCCACAGCCAAGGCAGAAATAGTGTGGTTGTGGGGACCACCCTGGTGGCCGGGGAACACTGAAAAGTTGATCTTTCTCTCCAATTCATATGGGATCTCCTTACCCTTTTTGGTCACCTTTCTGATGCCCTTTCTGAAAAAGATCATTGAACCCCGAGGGCCTCTCAATGACTTGTGGGTGGTGGTGGTGACAATGTCCGAGTATGGGAAGGGCGACTCGGTGACACCGGCCGACACCAAGCCACTAATGTGTGCCATGTCGGACAAGAGGTAGGCGCCAACCTTGTCGGCAATCTGCCTCATTCTCTTGTAGTCAATCACCCGCGAGTACGCCGAGGCTCCGGCAACAATAACCTTGGGTCTAAACAACTGGGCATTCTGTTCCAAAGTGTCGTAGTCGATAATGCCAGTCTCCTCGTTCAATCTGTATGGCATGGTCTGAAAGTACTTGGAAATAAACGAGATCTTGGTGGTGTTGGTTTGGTACCCGTGGGACAAGTGGCCGCCATGGGGCAAGTCCAAGCCCATGATCCGGTCGCCAACTTCCAAGACGGCCGAGTAGGCATACAAGTTTGCAGGTGCACCGGACAATGGTTGCACATTGACGCCCCATTCCTCTGGGTTCAAGTCAAACGCTTCCAATGCCCGCTTTTGGCACAACGATTCCGCCTTGTCAATGATTTCGTTCCCGCCATAGTACCGTTCGCCCGGGTACCCCTCAGAGTACTTGTTTTGCATCTCAGAGCCCAACAAGTCCATGACTGCCTTGGAGGTGAAGTTTTCTGACGGAATCAACGTGATGGAGTTCTTTTGCCTGACTCTTTCCTGGTTGAGGATGTCTGCCATTTCGGGATCAACCTCTTGCACCGACTTGGAGACAAGGTTTTGTGCAGTTGCAGACAATGCATATGGTCTGGAAACAACCAATCTCTTGGATTGAGCTCTCAATGAGCGGATGGTGGTGGAGAGCATTGGTGGGGGTGAAGCTGGGTTGGTTATTGGAAAATTTTTATTCCTTTGCAAAAGTGACTCAGTATATAAGAAAGAAAGAAAAAAAGAAGCCCACCGAAATCTTCTTCTCCGAAAGCGGGGGGTCACGTGGTGAAAGGCTGCCCCCCCCCCCACCCAGAGTCAAAACGCCAGAGTCAAACGCCAGAGTCAAAAAAAGTCATGGTTCCTTTAACGCGAGCGTCTTTTTGTAGTCCTTGAAACTATTCAGGTGGTTGACTCCGCACGATTTACCCCGGTTGTCACAGTAGACAATGCTTTTGAACCAAGAGTTGGCGTAGAAGTCAGAAATCGTACACCTTTGCTCCGGGCGGGCAGCCAATATTTGACTCGTCAACCGCACAGACTCCAATGGAAGGTACCGCAACACCGAGGCGTCGCCAACCTCGAACCCCTCATCGTTGAATTGCGGGTCTGGCCACTTGTTGGTCTCCATCCACGGCGCAATCTCTACGCAGAATGCCTTGTACTTTGGATCCGACCAGCGCGCAGCCTTCCAGGGAAACGCTCGGTTGAGGAGGTGGTACAAAATGATGCCAATGGACCAAATATCAACAGCCTTTCCATCGTACCGGATCGACGTGTATGCCTCGGGCGCCACATAGCTCTCGGAACCCACCAACCCCACCGACGGCTTGCCCGCCACCACCCTCTCGGCGGTGGCAAAGTCGATTATTTTGAGGCAGGCGTGGTCAATGTCAAACACCAAGTTTTCCAACTTCAAGTCGCGGTGACAAATGTCGAGGGCATGGAGGTACTTGGTGCCCTCACATAGCTGTTTCCAGATACACAACATTTCAGCCGGGTTGCGGTGGCGGTGCGGTAGGGTCTTGACAAGCTGGTACAAGTTGGCCGTGCCGGCCTCCATGAAAAACCGCACCGTGGTGCCCGACAACGACACGTCGTGCTTGTAGACTTGGATGACATTGCAGTGACTGAGCTGGGATAGTATGTGGTATTCAAACAAGACCCGTTCTTTGTACTCGGCTTTGGACTCAAACGATTCCTTGTTGTGGTAGGTTTTCACGGCGTAGTGGAACTTGGGATCTCGTTTCGACTGGTACATCTCGACGTAGCCAGAGATCCCGTTGCCCACGGCTAGTAGTCTGGTATCATTGGTGGAGAATTTGGGTAGTGGGGGCTGTGAGGGCTGTGAGGGCTGTGAGGGATGTGCATCCTTCTTGTTGAATAATGTGGATATGCCCATCTGACGGCTGCAGAGGGTCCTTTTTCTTTGTGTGTATTCTTTTTATTCTGCAACAGGCCACAAACAAACGAGAACACACGCGAGGAAGCACTACACGACAAGAAAACAGATGTGTAAACAAACAAACAACATTTTTTTTAATTTACTTTATACTACGAAGGCACCTGTGGGTAAAAGCCAGGGCACTGTTCAAAACTTTCAAAACTTTCAAAACTTTCAAAACTTTCAAAACTTTCAAAACTTTCAAAACGTTCAAAACTTTCAAAACTTAAAGTCGCCGCTGATCCATCTGTTGACCATGTCCAACCCGCTTTCAGGCTGGTCGTAAGGAACCATATGGCCACCACCAAACACTCTCAAGAAAGTAAAGTGGCCATAGTTCTTAACGTCACCCGCGTGCTTGCCGTCAATCTTCCACTTTCTGACGGGCTGCTTGGCAAACTCCTTGGCGCCAGACCACTCCAACCTGTCGGTCCAGGCTTGGTTGCCCAACCAGTTGCAGATAAAGTCCTTATCGCCGGCATAAATCAAAACCGGAATGTCCTGTTCCAAAATGTCAATAACGTTCTTGTAGTATGGCTTCATCCAGTCGCCGGCAAACATAAAGTTCCGGTTAATGTCAAAGTTGCACGACTCGTACGACGAAACTTCAGCGCCAACAGCCTTCATAACGTTGGGCTGGTTCAAATAAGAGTCAATGTACTCCAACCCGGTGTAGCACAAGTTGCCGCCCTCGCACTCCTTTCTAACGTCATACACATTCTTGCCGGTTCTCTGGTATGGGCCCATCTCGGCATTGTTACAGTACACGGTGGCAGGGACACACGACCAGACCGAGCCGCTATCGTAGCACGACTCAATCAAGGACTTGCATCGGGGGATGGCGTCGCTCATGCTTTGGCACTCTTCAGGCGACAACACGCTGGGCTCGCCGCCCTCGCCACAAGCCATTGGCTCATAGTACTCGTACTGCACCAATGGGTCGGTCAACCCATTACCAATCAACACCGAGGACAAGTTGAACGATCTTTCCGGGTGCGACAAAATCTCGCTGGCAAACACGGGGATATAGTGTCCGGCATAAGACTCGCCGGCAATGTGAAAGGGCACCTTGCCGTACTCGGGAAACTGCTTGAAAAACAACTCCAAAAAGGCATAAACGTCCTTGCCGGCAGCAACCGTGTTGGAGACACTCAGCGACGAGTACGAGTAGCCGACATTGACTGGCTGGTCCAAGAAAATCACCGAGGCGTTGCTGTTCCAAGAGTGGGGGTTGTACACTGGCTTCAAGTCCTTGCCGATGGAGGAGCTGCCCAATTCAAAAAACAAGCCCGTCAACGAACTGCACCCGGGACCACCATTCAACCAAAGAATGACGGGGTCGTTCTTGGGGTCGTTTCTGGACTCGAAAAACCAGTAAAAAAAGTGCTTGTCCTCGTCCTCCACATCCAAGTACCCCGAGTACTGCTTGACAGTGTCGATGCCCAAGTCGCCAGGAGTGGCCTTGACCCTCAACTTGTGGTTGGGCAACTTGGTGTCGGCAACGTGAAAGTCAAAAGTGGGCTTGACTGCTTGCGTCTTTTTGGGGGGAGCGGTAAAGGTCAACTTGGACATGGCGTCAGGAAACTTCAACATCATTTCTGACCACAACGTCTTGACATCGTCCGACACGGGGCCGTCGTTGAGAAAGCCGGCAATGGCGTCAATCACATTGTTCTTGCCCTGGGCAAAGGTGTCAATGACCTTGCCGTAGCTCACGTCAAACGGTTGCTGCAAGTTGTTGAGGTAGTTGGGGACGGACAAGGCATTGGCTACTGCCAACGAGGTGGCAATGGTGGTTAACTTCATCCTTGGGGGGTGTGGGTGTGTGGGTGTGTGGGGGGGAGAGGAGAAGAAAAAG
>JAJMCF010001660.1:0-36877 GCA_030585045.1 Zhuliangozyma parablackwelliae | reverse complement strand
GACGGTATCAAAAATGGAGTTTGTTTCTATTATTTAGGTTTGTTGACGGTATCAAAAATGGAGTTTGTTTCTATTATTTAGGTTTATATATTGATACACCTTAGTTTGATTTATCCTTTTGTTTCTATTATTTAGGTTTATATATTGATACACCTAGTTTGATTTATCGGTATCAAAAATGGAGTTTGTTTCTATTATTTAGGTTTATATATTGATACACCTTAGTTTGATTTATCCAATTGTTGACGGTTTCAAAGGTTTCTATTATTTAGGTTTATATATTGATACACCTAGTTTGATTTATCCATATTGTTGACGGTTTCAAAAATGGTGACATTGTGAAACGTTGAATCGTCACTCGACGCAAAACACGCGGGAGACCGGCTCAACAACTCGTCCAACTCTTGCTGGCTCAACTTTGTTTCATTATTGCTCGCCACTCCTCCATCACTCTTTTTGAAATCGTACTTGGTCAACTCAATCAACTGCTGCACATTCAAATCGTCATCGCTAATAATCTTCTTGATCCGATTAAACTTAAACTCGCCCATCTGGATAATCAACCGTTCCAAAAACCGCTTGCCGGCACTCTTGCTGATCAAAATCTCCTCAATCGATTCGCGCATGACAAACCGGAATATTTTGACCGGCCGGGTCTGGCCAATTCGGTGCACCCTGTCGATTGCCTGCAAATCCATCTGCGGGTTCCAGTCATTATCGAAAAGAATCACCGTGTCGGCACCAGTGAGGTTGATGCCCAACCCGCCGGCCCGGGTGGATAGGAGAAACACCTTGTATGGCGATTGCGGCTGGTTGAATTTGTGGATCTGGGCCTCACGGTCTGGCTGTGACGTCGACCCGTCCAATCGACAAATGGCCAAACCTTGGTGCCGAAACCAATCGTCGAGGAGGTCCAATAACCGCGTAAACTGGGAAAAGATAAGGATTCGGTGACCCTGCAGGGTCAATGGCCCCACAAGCTGTTGCAAAATCTGAAACTTGGCCGAGTTGGCCACGAGGAGACGCATGAACTCGTCGTCGTGATTGGCAGATGGGGGGAATGGGTCAAAGTAGATGTAGGGCGAAGCACAGATGTTTCGCAATGTCATTGCCGGGTTCAGCAATGCCAAGTGTTTGATCGATTTGGTGATTTGGCGATGCAACGCCGTGATTATTAAATCTTGCTTCCCGGCTTTGGACCTGGAACCTTGTGCAAGCATCATCACCGCCTCTTTGTATGTTGGCAACACAACACTGGCAGGATCCTCTTCCATTTCAAACTCGTCATCGGACTCTGCCTCATGGTACGCTTTCTTCACTTTTTTCTTGACATCGCCCCCTCTGTCGCCATTCAACCATGCGTCAATGTCAAACCCGGCAAAGAGACTCTCGTGGTTATGCTTAACAAACTCCTTCAAATTAACCTCAATCAACCCCCGGGCCAAATCGTTGTTCATGGCATCGTAGTACAATTTCCTCTGCAACTCGCTCATGGAAATATGGATCAAATACTCCTTCTTGGGCGGCAAGTCCTTAATCACATCGCGCTTCAACCGCCTCAATATAAACGGTTTCAAAATTGTGTGCAAGTTCTTGACCAACGTCTCCTGGATATTCAACTTGATCAACCGTTTTGTTGCCTCGTCATTCACGTCATTGTCGGCGAAATCCGCCAACTCGTCGAAATTAAACCACTGCTGAAAGAGCTCGAGGTCATGGAAAATGTCGGGCAAGATGAAATTGAGCAACGACCAAAGCTCATCCAAATTGTTTTGCAACGGTGTGCCCGTGACCAACAACCGATTATTGACATTCAACTTTTTCAAAAACCGAATCAATGCACACTGGCTATTCTTTAGCCGGTGTCCCTCATCAACAATCAAGTATTGCCAGTTGACATTGGCAAATTTCTTGAAATCACGGATGGAAATCTCATACGACGTGACAATAATGTCGGCATCCAACTTGCCCAAGTTGATCCTCGCCCTCTCCTGCTTGTTCCCCGTGTACTTGAACGTCTTGACCCGGGGCGCAAACTTCTTGACCTCATTGACCCAGTTGCTCAAGGTGGACAACGGCACCACAATCAAATAGGGGCCCTTGATGCCGTTTTCAATAAGAAAACTCAAAAACGCGATACACTGCAAGGTCTTGCCCAACCCCATTTCGTCGGCAAGAATGCCATTCAACCCGTTCTGGTAGAGTGTGGTTAGCCATTCGAGCCCGTCGAGCTGGTAATCCTTCATCGTGCCGCCGGTGACGAGTTTGGGTTGGTGTACCTGGCGCTGTCCCTCCTGACTCTTTTCAATCGCCTCGCGGGTGGATATCGTCGATTCGGATATCTCCTCCACGGCAAACTTGCGCCCGACGCCCGTCCTTCTCCTTTTCTTCAGGGGAGATCCATCATGTGGTGGTTCTTGTTTGTGTTGTTGTTGCAACGATGACTGGAGGATATTGTCGGCAATGATCTTGGAGTACACCTGCGATCGCTCAATGAGATTGTTTAACCGGTTGAGCTTGACATCTTGGGAGAGCCCGTTAAACTCCTGCTGTTCCAAATCCTCGGTCTGATCATGCTGCTGCTGCTGCTGCTGCTGCTGCTGCTGCTGCTGAATAAGCGCTTTCAAGTCGGTTTCCTCTATTTCTTCATTAACAGGGCTAGTTGTCATGGTGGTAGAGGGACGTGTAGTGAGACGCGTGTATAGAGACTGTTCCTAGAAAGAAAAAAAATTGTGCCCTCTAATTAATTTCTTGATCTGCAGTGGCAGTGATGCAACTGTGTAGTCACGTGCGCCACACCCCAACAAAAATAATACCCATTAGCAGAGTATAGGTATATGAGCGGGAGGAGTGATGGTGTGCCTATTTGGAGGTATACACCCTTCATCTGTTGACTGTCCTTTCCCCCATGTGGAGGGAGAGGTGGGGAGACCAGCAGCATCGGACTCCGACCGATCCCGAGGTCACATGACCCGTGCTCATTTATTTACGTTTGTCGCTAATTTCCTTTTTTACATGTTACCAGTGATGTAATCTACCAAACTGTAAACGGTTACGGTTATCACGATGCCCGCCTATCAGTCACCGTTGCCCAACAAATTTATGTATTCAACAACGTATAAATAACCGTCGATCCTGCTTGTCCCAACCCTCCCTTCTGGACCCCCCCCCCCTCCCTTGTTGAATGTCTTTAATCAAGTCGGTCCGGCAATTTACCATACTACGACCCTTATCAACAACCACCACCATCATGGGAAGAGAAAACATTTTGCACTACCAGTTGGAGCACGACCACGAGACGGACTTGAATTTGGACAACTCTCCCCCAACAACAGCAACCACAACCACAAAACCCTCTCCCGTGAGGTCCAACGCTCCGCATTCGAATTTCCCCTTTACGCTTTCGTACGACTCTACGTTGCAGGACTACCTCAACAACAACAAGTACTATGTCGACTCGATCAAACACAACCACGGCAACCAGGTATTTGAGTTGAACGGCAAGGGCCAGTCTCCACACACATTGTGGATCGGGTGCTCCGATTCCCGCGCCGGCGAGCACTGTTTGGCCACTTTACCCGGCGAAGTGTTTGTGCACCGCAACATTGCAAACATTGTCAATGCCAACGACATTAGCTCGCAGGGGGTTATCCAGTTTGCCGTTGACGTGTTGAAGGTGAGAAAGATTGTGGTGTGTGGACATACTGATTGCGGCGGCGTGTGGGCCAGCTTGTCGTCAAAACGGATTGGCGGCGTGTTGGACCTCTGGTTGAACCCCATTAGACACACCAGGGCGGCCAATTTGCAACTCTTGAACCAGTATAATGCTGACCCCAAGGAGAAGGCCAAGAAGTTGGCCGAGTTGAATGTGATTTCGTCGGTCACGGCCCTCAAGAGGCACCCTAGTGCCATGGCGGCGTTAAAGACGGGCAAGATTGAAGTCTGGGGCATGATGTATGACGTGGCCACGGGGTACCTCTCCGAAGTTGAGATTCCGCAGGACGAGTTTGAGGACTTGTTCCATGTTCACGACAACGCAACCGAAGAGGAGGGCTCACATTGATAGACTACTGATAGACCAATACATATAAGGATACATACACATTTCTTTTTCTTTCCATTGCAAATGGTTTGAGCTCAAGTGGTGTCCCATTTCAAGTTGAACCGCCCCTCGGGCACTTTGTACTCTTCAATAGCGGTCAACACCTCCTCCACGGTGGTGGCGACTTTGATAATCTCGCCATTCTTCTTGGACACAAACTCATCGTTGATGGAGTCCTGGATGAATTGCAAGAAATGGTCGTAGAACCCACCAATGTTGAAGACGACAATGGGCTTGTTGTGGATGTTCAACTGGTGCCAGGTGACAACCTCCATCAACTCCTCCAACGTGCCGTAGCCACCAGGCAATGCCACAAACGCACTAGACTCCTGGCCCATAAGTCTCTTTCTCGTGTGCATATCCTTCACCACCGTGGTCTTGCCGTACTCGTTGGTGTCGGGGATCGGGGTGCTGCCATTATGGTTATCAATGCTCTTTTTCAACTTTTCGTTAACTTCCTTTACGGCCTCGGTTCTCTCCCTGGAGACCAATGCCTCAGGGATAATGCCGTGGACGTATCCGCCCTCGGTTGCGCACCCGCGGGCAACAGCCCCCATCAACCCAGTCGACCCGCCGCCGTAGACCAACCCCCAGCCCTTGGCGGCGAGGGCGTTGCCCAATTTCGTGGCCGCTTCGGCAAACTCGGGCTTGTTGCCAAATGATGATCCGCAAAACACGCACACTGTTGTTTTTGGGTGCTGAGTCATATCTGTTGTACCTCTAGTAGTCCAAAGTGAGAGAGTTGGTGGTTCTGGCGGGCAGAATTTATACGTGATCGTTTTGGTTCACGCTTGACTGCATATAAAAAAAGACCAGCCGTTGCTCCAATGGAGGTTCCGAGATAAAGAAAACAACTACTCCTCAAAACCACGGAATCACACTCTTGTAGTTGGGCAGAGGCAGCCCATGGGTACCTCCATACATCAATGCCAGCCCGGGAGGTGCAGTGATTTGGTGTCTTTGCCCATTTAAGGGTTTTGGAGTGCCAAGTATGTAACGGTCCCTGGAAAACGCCAAGTTTATTTAAGCTGATGGTGCATATATATATATATACACGGGTGTATCTCAACCACGCCCTACCCAAGTAGTTTCAAACCAGACCCCGCCAACCACCAATAGTCCCTAAGGCGCTGCAACTTTGTATGCGCTCGGCTCTTGCTCGCCCGCGCCGCTTCCGCGTCGGTCAAGTTCATCATGGCCATTATATGCATCAAGGTGTGTACCCCAACAATGTGCATTTGGATTTGCGAAATGTCAGTAGCAAGAGCGGTCTCGGAAACCTCTTGGATCACCAGCATGTAGTGGTCGGACTGCGACGAGACCAACGTTATAGGGTCAATCTTGCACCGGAGAAACAAGAGGCATGAATATGAATGCATAAGGCTAATGAGTGGCGACCGGATTGGGCATCCACTTGGGCATCCGCTTGGGCTTCCGCTTGGGCTTGAGCTTCCAGACCACGCAAGTATTTCCACTTCCAAGGTCGGGTCAGGTGTTCTCCCCGCGGGTGGGCGGTACAAGCTAGCCAAAATGCGCTCAATAAAGTTGGCCAACTCAACAAAGGCCTTTAATGTCAAGCAGTCCACCTCGCACGACTCATAGTCCTCGGGGCGGATCTCATCAATCAAAAGGTCTTTGGTGTTGTAGTACGTTTCGCGGCCACTGGTGGCCGCCATGAGCCTGTCACAGCAGTACGACACCCAAAACAACCGCGTGAGAATCCCCTTTTTGTAAAAGAGCTTTTTGTATACTCTCTGCTTGGTACCCTCCACCATGCCATTCGACCCTCCCAATGTCGTCAAGCCCAAGTCTCCGCATAAGCAGCACGCTTTGTTCACGTACTCCTTCGCAAGAGAACTGCCATTGATGCCTTCTTCGTGGATCGACATCAACAAATACGCTTGGATGAGTACAATCTTGTTGCTTTCCGCCAACTCCAAGAGCTTACACCGCTCGTAAAGCTGCTGCGCCCGTGGCCGTGCATCTCCACTGGGGAGACACCTTGTTGCCGCCAAAAGGATTGCATTCAACAACAACAATGGCAATTCCCCCAACTTTTCTGCATCGCTCCTTTCAAACACGGGGTACATGGGGTAAAGGGTATCGAGAAACACCTGCACCAATTCCCTTTGCTCAGCAAGGGGCGGCAAATCGTACGCGCCTCTTCGGCCCAAGTATTCCCGCAACTCTGAATCGCAATCCCCATGCGAGTCGACATCCTGGGTGTTTCGCCAGGGGTTAAACAACCCAAAAGTGTCGCCATCAAAACAGAGGAACTTGTCGGTGCTCAAAAGCAGGGCAACGGGGTGTGTCGAGCAGATAAACTGGGCCTGGCTCCTGTCTTGTTCGCTCGCAGTCACAGTAGAGTATATCAGTTCCTCTTCGTGGTACCGCGCAAGACTATCTTTGTCCAGGGGGAGCGCTTTTGGGGTTTCCCACACGCAAGCCACGGACTTTTTTATACACTGTTGGCACGAAGATCCTTGGATAATGCACTTTCGGTGGGCGTTTCTACATTTCTGACACGCCAATGCTGATTTCTGCACTCGTTAGTATAAGTAAGGAAAGCATTAGAGAAAGGGTGTTGCCAACACCCTTTCTACATACTCGTCGCTTCTGCGGCTGGTCCGTGGTGACAATAAAGGTCGACATTGTTGATTGGAACGAAAAATTATTCCACCAAACAACTCACCAATGAAGGCACCAACAAAGGACAACGTTGCTGAAAGCGAAGGTATGAGTAGTCCCCACCACCCATTTGGAACATCATAAAAGCTGGAACGCATCATCAGAAAGACCACCTACTAACACGCCAATGCAGAGGAGAGATTCAAGCAGAAATGCCAGGAGTTGAAAAGACGAGTCCAGGAGGTTGAAGAAAGCAACGAGATAGCCACGCTAGCATTGAGCCGAACACAAGCCAGCATCAGAAGAATGAGGTTGGAGCACGCCATACTATTGGAAAGACTAGAGGAGAGAGCCACCCAGTTGCCGGAGGGGATCATGACGTTTGAAGAAATGGCCAACCCACCCATCCCGCAAGTGTTTGACGATTCAATCACCAAAAAGAATGGCGGCGCCAAAAAGGTGGTGCCCAAAAGGGGCCGATCCGGCGCTGCGGTTGACTCCAAGACGAAACCCAAGGACCCCGATGCCCCCAAACGCCCCACCAATGCGTACTTGTTGTTTTGCGAGCGGTTCAAGCAGGAAAATGACGACGTTAGCGGCGATAGCATGAACGAAGCCTGGAAGAACTTGAGCGAGGAGGACAGAAAGCCGTACTACAAGTTGTACGAAGACGATAGGATAAGGTACCAGCGTGAGATGGAGGAGTACACCCAGAAAAAGCAAGCAGAGGGCGATGGGGGAGAGGGCGATGGGGGAGAGGGCGACGAGAGAGAGTTGAAAAAGTTGAAGGTGGAGCCCACAGACGAAGCGTCTGATGTGGATGCGGATGGAGAAGGCGATGCAGATGGAGAAGGCGATGCCGATGCCGATGCCGATGCCGATGCAGATGAAGCCGCCGACGCGGATGCAGACGCTCCTACCGATGAACCATCCAAGTCTTTATAACCAAAAATTCGTATACTTGTAACACACTACACATACCTCTTCTTTTTAGACTTGTAGTAACCGTTGGCGTCCTTTTCGTGCTTTCGCTTTTCACGCGACCTCTCGTGCTTCTTAAACTTCCTTCTGGCAGTCACGTCGGGCGCTGCTACCGCCATCTGCGCCTTCTTTGCCCGTCTCTCTTGTCTTCTAACCGTCACATGCAGCCTGGCCTTGGCAAACAACCTCGTGTACTCAGAGGTGCCGAGCTTGCCCCGAACCAAGTCCAAGGCTTGCGTGGTGAACGTGGTGAGGTCGTCGTCGTCAAAGGACCGGGCATACTCGGGATCGGTGAAATTGTACAACGCGGCAATAATCATTTCCGCCACCTCCTCCATCCTTTCCTCAGACGTGAACTGGATAAACGCCGCTGCCAACTTGATACACGCCTTCTTGGCCACCATCGACTGAACGTTTTCCTGCTTGATGATACCGCAAATTCTCCCGAGAAGATACTGGTTGGCGAGGTTTGATTTGTTGTCATTGTCCAAGTTCTCCCAGTGCGTGTTGCTCTCTTCCCACCTCATACCAATCAACACCAAGTTCTTGGTGCACTGGCCGGCCAAGTCTTCCGAGACTTTGGGGGCTCTCAACTGGTGGATCAACTTGACGGCAATGGTTTGCACCTCGTACGACGTCACCTCAAACCGGACATTGTCCAACCCGGCAAGTAGCATCGAGATCATACGACAAGAAATCAACCGGATCCAAGAGTGCGGGTAGAGCGAGATCTCAACCAACCCGTGCCACACGGGGGAATACTCCTCGGTGAATATATCCTCCTTCACGGCGGCAGCAATAGCACTGAATGTAGAAAGCGCCGAGTAAAGGAGCTCCCACTCCACGTCACTGGTCTCCTCTTCGGAAAACTTGGAGGCTTCAATAATGCTAAGAATGTTTTCCTTACCAACCGCATCCAACTCGGCGTTTTTACCAAGACCATAGACGGAAATCATCAACTTGTACACGTTGAAACCACACCGCTTCAACAACGCATTCCCCGACTGCTTCAACCATGCTAAGCAGTACTTTTGAAGCGTATCGGTATTGTCCAACTTTTTGAAAATGTTGGTGATCAACGAGCTGGCCATTTCGCGGCACCTCGACGACGAGTCCGACACCAACACATTTGCCAACGCCACAAAAAACGACGTGGCCAATTTCTGCAACAAGTCGTTGCCGGCTCTGGAAATGATCAAGTGGATCAACTCCATAACCGACTGCCGGCCCTCCTCCGTGGGGTACGTCAAGTTGCTGACCAAGTACTTGAACTGCTTCTCCAACCTGCCCCTGCCCTGGTCGTATTCCATCAAAAACTGGAAGTAAACACTTCGTGACATGTCCCTGATTTCCTTTGAGTGGTTAACAATCATCAACTTGGCAACAGTTTCCATCACGTCGTACAATTCCGGAAGCAAAATGTGCTGTGACACCACAGACTTTAAAAAGTTGAATGCCAACCCCTGTCGATGGGGCTCTTCCAAATCGGGCTGGATTCGGGAGAGGACATAACTAATGGCGGTTGGTTTCAAGTTCACATCGGGGTTATGCCGGATGGTGGTGGACAAGAACTTTAATGCCGCTTGACAAACCTCCGAGTTTGTAGAGGGAGAGTCCTTGATAAGCACCAACGTCCGTCGTGCACAAGTCTTGAACAAGTTTTGGGTCTCTTCGCCAAAGGGGAGACGGATAATCACATTCAACACCTTCAACGAGGAGGCCACCACTTGTTCGTTTTCGGACTTGGCCCCCTCTTCGAGCAAGGGCACAAACCCTCCCAAATGCGCCGTTGTCATCAAGTTGTCGTGGCGCGAGATGGCTGTTCTCAACAATTCAAACGAAAGTCTCTGCATCGTTTGCTTGTAGAGCGACTTGTCAACGTGGCTCTTGGTCTTTCGAGACAAGGAAGTAAGGAAATGTTGTTCGGCAGCGGTGGGAGTCTTGATTTCCCGTCTTTCTGCCTCATTCTTTGACATCATAAAGATCTCGTAGCACAAGTGCAAGATTTCTGGCTTGGATGCCTCTTCGTTGTGGTGTAGCCCAAGAGAGAATCGGCGCAACAACTCGTCCAACTTGGCGTGGGTCTTGTGGGAGATCGTCTCTTGCAACAATAACCGCAACGGGTTGGTCAAGTTGCCAAACTGGGCCAACGTGACGTTGGAGGCAACAATCTCACTGGTGTCAAAACTCTTTTTGAACTTGACTTCCTTCATCTTGCTGGTGTACCCCTCGGCATCTTTCTCTTGGCCGGCAGCACCAAAGATATCTTCCATGGTGATGTCAACAATGACCTCAATCGACTCGTCCAAGTCGCCGTGCTTCAACACCGGATTCATGCATTGCAACAAATAGTGCACCGTGAAACTCAACACGTGGATCTGCGATCCCCGGGACAATGCCCCTCTCAACTCCTTCAAGATAAACGCAAAGTACGCCGCCCCCAATGAGATGGCAATCTTTCCCAAAGACTTTCTAATGGCATCTCTCAACCCCTCCGACCTCGAGCGCATAACTTGGCACATGCTGGTCAAGATCTTGGGCAACTCGCCCGAGATCCTCTCCTCGGAAATGCACAAGATGAAATTGGTCAATGCTTCGGCGAGGGGCGCACGAGCAACAATCGTGGTGTCGTCACGCTTTTGCAAAATCTTCAAAAGCGCCACCTCAACGTCCTGCAACACAAACTTGTCAAGCTCCAATTGATCAGGGAGGTTCTTGATATGGTCAACGCTGTCATCAGTTCTGTTTCTCACCGACTGGAGGAAAGCCACCGACACCACCACAATCAAGTTCACTTTTGGTTTCAACGCATCCTCTTCGGATGCACCCTTCAAGTTGGCAATATACCGCTTCAATATCGCCTTGAACTGGTTCCAAGTAACTGCCCGAACCAAAATGCTAATGGTATCCAACGCGTCCAACCCCATGTTTCTGTGCTTTTCCTCGGTGGACGTGACGTAGCCCTCGATGATGGGCAATATATAGTGCGATATGCTGTTTTCTTTCAAGCTGTCTTTGAAGTTGCCCAACAGTCTAATTGCTTTTTGCCGGCGGTGCACTTGAATATCGGTAACACTCTTGAAAAAGTCCTCCTCCTCGTCTTCGTCATTCACCAACACTTTCATATCCTCAAGCTCGGTATAGTACTTGGAGTGGCTGACAATGTGGGCCAACACCGAGACGTATTCACTCTTGATATCCTCATTTTGCTTTCTGATACCAATCTTCAAGTTTGGCACCACCAAGTCGCTCAACAAATGAATGAAACCAGAGGCTTCTTCGGCAGATGCTTTGCCCGAGTAGCAGTCGATAAACCGCTTCAAAGTATAGGCGGCATTAGACCGGATAGCCATCTCGTCGCGATCGTTGATGAAAAACAACATACAATAGACAATCGGCGTCCACTGCACCACGCTAAAGTCGGCGTACATCTCCTCGTTGACCAACCGGTATGCCTCAAGCCGCCGCTCAAAGTCGGGCTCGTTGATCCGGGACTTGTCGTACGCATTCAACCCCGCAAGTATTTCTGAAACCGGCTTTATGCTGTCAAACTTGGCGCCAATGGCATTGAAAACCGACACAAGCGTCTGCCTGACTTCGCGGTTGGAAAACACCCGGAAGAGCGTCGAGCACGTTTGGTACAACGGGTAAACGTCCTCAAACGTGCAATCATAACTGTCAACCAACGACGACAACGAGATCAAGACATTGGCCTTGTCGTTCATGTCGATTTGGTCATTGCGCTTTTCAAGAGCCGCAGTCAAAGCAGCAATCAATGCCTTTTGCGTCTCGCCGTCTTCGATGTAGTTGCCGGCAATCAACAAGAGCAAAGTGGTGATTGCGCGAGAACCAACTTCTTTGCTCTGAATGTTTTTGATTGTCAATGGCAAGTACTGCAACAACGAGTCCACCACAAGGGCAAGCAAGGTGAAAAACTTGTCGTCCATCTCGTCCTTTCTCTGCAAGGCGTCAATGGTGAAATCCAACACCTTGGTAACGACGCTTTCCTTGGCATCCTGTCTCGCAAGCAACGAGAGAATGGCCCTGGTGGGGGCAAAGTCGTCCGCGTACAAGAACGCCAAAGTGTTTGACTGGTTGATCCACGTGCAAATCAACCCCAACAACGCCGAGGGCTGCTGCAAGTTTTCGTTGGCAAACTGGGCCATTCGGGGAGCCACCAAATCGCCGTAAATCACGTCAACATACCCGCTCCAGTCAAACTCGGCGCCAATCACCTTGAACAAGTCATTCAAGCACCGCATACCGTTGGACCTGATACTCTTGGCAATCTTTCCCGCAATCTCGTCGTCGTCGCCCAAGGGCGTTTCAAGCCGGTTTTGCGCCGACACGAGAGAAAACACCAACGGCTCAATGGTGGTTTGCAACACCGGCGCATACTTGGCGCCCAACGTGTCGTACACCTCGGTCAACAAGTTGATAAACCCGCTGATTCTTTTCAAGGTTGCCCTCTCGAGCCCCAAGCTGGCCTTGTGGACCCGGCCCTCCAAGAAATCCTTGTACCCAATCTTGTTGGCCCCCAACTGAACAAACTCGATAATGTCTTGCGTCTGCAAACTGGGCAACACCGAGATAACGGCAAACTTTTTGCCCTGCTTGCTGTTTGACTTGGGCGTCCCCTGCACCCTCCCAAACAAGATCCTCACCACAAATGGCATCAACGCGGGTATGTCGGCATCTTCAATGGCCGAACTGGAGTCAGACACACCAATAAACTTGGCAATCTCGTCGCGGAAAATGGTGTCGTCAAGCAAGTTTTTCAAATTGTCACGGTACTTGTTAACTGCTGGGTTGCCCCAGGTAAACAAAACGTCCAAACTCAGCTGCTGCACCTTGAGATGCTTGCTGGACAACAACCCGAGCAAGTACTGGTACAATTCAGGTGCTTGCGGCGACTTTTTCAAGCCCTTGAGCTTGGCAAACAATGTGAGCAAGTCGTTTCTGTCCTTCAAAGACCATAGCATCACCTCGCCGTCGTCTGACTGGTGCATCAAGAGAGGAATCAATTGGGACACATGCGCGTCGGCGACCGAGGGCACGGATGTAAAAGCTTTCAACGTGTGCGACCGCAACAGCTCGTCAAAGCTGGAACTGGCGGCTTTTTCCCGACAGTGCTCAATGATGGCACTAGAGACATTTCTGTACGGCTGCAAGTTGTTCCTTTCAAACTGCTGGAAATTGTTGCGCAACCTTTGGTTCCGGGGCTGCCACTCCACCAACGAGCTCTCGACAAAATCGTCGCCCACATCCGCGAGGGTGTTGTCGTTGTTCTGCCTATAGTCCATGGTCAAGAACTTGATGGCAACTTGCCATATCTCGTTCTTGCAGTTGCCCAAGGTTGGCAATGCTTCATACACTGCAGTCCAGCACGGCTGGAACTTGTTGGAGAGCAACCCGAAAAGGTAGTTGACCAACACGGTCTTGTCAAACTGGGAAGGGTTCACGTCCTTGGCAAACTCGGCCGCCAAGCCCCTCACTCGCAAGGTAATGTCTCTGCTGGTGTTTACCGTCAAGGGAATTTGCTCAATAAGGCGGATTTGCGACAAGCACTCCGACGGTTCCTTGCCCTCGAGGTGCAACAACTTGATCACCAACTCAATGGCACCGGCACGTGTTTCGTGGCTGGGGTAGTACAAGCATTCAACTGCCTGGGAGAGCAATTTCGAGTTGGGCCCGGTGATGAGCTTGCTGGTGGCGTCAACAAAACCAACCGACTGGCTGAATTTGCTAAAGTTGGACACCACAAAGTCAAGGGTTTCGTCATTATTGTCGAGAAGTTGCAACGCCGCCGCCGCCAACTCCTTATGGAAGGAGGGATCATGCAAGTTGTTCACGGCGAGCTTTTCCTTCAAGAGAGTAAACAATACCCTCTGGTCAACCCCGGAAATGCTCTGTTTGGAGTAGCCGAGTAAAAGCAACTTCCAGTAGGCACCCTGTAGCTGGTCTGACTGCAAGTCCGCCACCACCTCGGCGCCAAGCCGCTTGAGCAAGGCAGGGGGTAATGTGAACTCGTAATCGGGAGCGGTTTGCAAGAATAGCGCCAACCTTTCCGCCTGCTCATTATTGTCGCCTATTTTGTTGATGTAGTCTTGCACGTACTTGAAGACGCCAAAGTTGACCACCTTGGACTTGGCAATAAACAAAGATGCCTGAACAAAGGCAAGAAACTGGACCGAGGTGTAAACGGAGTCAAAAAGCTTTTTGTGGTACTTTGTCAACGTCTGGATGTCGGCGTTTCTAAACACAATGGCAAGGAGGTATACAAACGACTCCATCAAGTCTGGCGTGGCGTTGGTGGCATTTATCTTGCTGGTCAAAGTCTCAATCGACCCAAGGAGCTGGTCCCAGCTCTTGATTTTCCACCCGGAGTCGGCAAACACCAAGGTGGACAAGATTTGCGACGTTGTCAATATCGTCACCGTTGACGCGTCCAACCCGCCAAGGTAGTCGGTGACCAATGTGTAAAACTTTTCGCACGACTCAAGGGTGCCGTGGCTGATAATGTCGAGGAGAATGTCGGATATGATGCTGATAAGTCTTGGCTGGTGAGCGGCGTCAATCTGGTAGAGCGTGGACTCCATCAACGCCGAGAATATGACATTTGATTTGGTGTGGAACGTGCCCTTGGTGTTTTTCATCGCCTCGCTGTACAATATCGTCAACGAGTCGCAATAGGCGTCATTGTCCATGACGGCGTCAATCTGGTCGTGCATGGAAAACGAAATCACCTTTTTCAATGCCTCTTCGCCCAGCTTTCTGATCAAAAACGACAATGCTTCGGCACAGAAACCCGATATATAAGTCTTTTTCGTCATCTTCAAGATCGGCAAAAGGGCGGCAAACGTCGGGGTCAAGTCTTGTACCAAGCTTCGCGACAAGTACTTGAATGCAAACGCCAACGTGTTGAACGCCCACTCCAACACGTTTGACGTGTTTCTGCTGTTTTGGAAATCGTTGGGGTCGACGTGCAACACCAACTCGGTCAACAAGTGCAATGTACTTTCGTAGTACGGCATAAAGTCGGGGCCCAAGTCGTGGATAAACTGCGACAACAACTCAAGAAGCGGCTGGATCGAGTGCACCTCGTTCTTGGCTATCGCCGTGTGCAAGGCATCGTATATGTGTTGCTGGTGGTGTATGATTTGCGCCAACGACTGCGAGTGTTGCTCGACCCGTTCCAAAAACTCGGTAAAGTTGCCGCTCAAGTTGATTTCCTTCCAATGCTCCAAGGTGGTTAGGAAATGAGACGATTCAACATAGTCGTGGGCTCTTTTTGTGAGGTCTTTTGCCGGCTCGATCTTGATGCCATCCACTCTCTCTCTGAAAGACAAAAAGGCATGCCTTCTGGAAGACTCGGTCGTCTTGGTCTTAAGCGGGGCCATAGTGTGGGAGAGGGGGGTGTATGTATGTATAAGAGACCTTGGCTTGACTTGGTGATACAAATTTTTTTTGTTAGATGAGCATCGCTTGGGAAGCTTCTGTTGGTGAAGCACAAAGAAAAAAAAAGAACCACCTAAAAAAAAGTACAAGGTACACGCACTCAACCACAACATCAGCAATCAGCAACACTCCCCCCCCCAAGGCAGAAGCAACATCAATCAAATCAGACAAACAGCAAATGACAGAGGAAGCAGATAGCACAACACCACTCCTACCTGCACCAGCCACACCCGAGAACCCAATGCTACTGTCCCAGCAGGTGTTGGCGGGTGACGCTCCCAAGAAAGCAACGCCACCCACGTTGACCGCCAAGTCATCCAAGGTTGCCAAAGCAAGCAAGATTGGGTTGCAACGGACCAGCAGAACTTCTCAGAGACTCAAACTCCTACCTGAGGACCCGCCCGACTTGCGCGATGCCAGCGGCGACGTTAATGACGACGACGATTCGCAGCCAGCAAGGGTATACTCGCAGGTCAAGATGATTACTGACACCAGTGCGCGAAAGGACGCCGAGACTTTGGGCAAGCTGCACCGAGACTTGCTCCCCCGGGTAACGGCATACTGCACCTGCGGGTCCTACAAGATGAAGGACTTGTTGCGGTGGCTCAAGGACCGCAAGAGGATACACAACACCAGCCCCAAGTTGTTTGACGAATGCTTGTACACGCCATTCACGTACAAGGACTGGCGAAGCGAGCCCGGCGACGGCGACGAGGACCACAAGTTGATACGTCTCGCCGACGAGGGCGGCGAAATAGACATTGGCAAGCGGAGCGACATATTCATCTTTGAGTACGGGGTGGTTGTCATGTGGGGGTACACCACCAAAGAGGAAGCGGCATTTCTCGAGGACTTGGCGCGGTTCGAGAGCGAAAAGCTCTCGGCTGAGGATATCCAGATTGAGGAATTCAACTACTACATCACCCAGTCGTACCAGCCGCGGATCTACAATGATTTCATCACATTGCGAGACGATGGCAACTATATGTTGAAGTTGTCGATATCGCACGCATTGTCGCAGTCGGTCAAGATCTCGTTGTTTGAGGAGTTGGTTGACAACACCATCGAGGACACCCAGGATATCCCGCAGCAGATTGCCCACACGGGTAAGGTGGAGATGACGAGGGACGAGATTATGAAGTCGATTGGGGAGTTGTTTATTTTGAGAATAAATATCAACCTCCACGGGTCGGTGCTCGATTCACCCGAGTTGATGTGGGCCGAGCCGCATTTGGAGCCCATCTACCAGGCGACGAGGGGTTACCTCGAGATCAACCAGCGCGTAGAGTTGTTGAACCAGAGACTAGAGGTGATTTCCGATTTGCTCCAGATGTTGAAGGAGCAGTTGGGCCATTCTCACGAAGAGAATTTGGAGTTTATTGTGGTGGTGTTGGTTGGCGTGGAGGTCTTGGTCAGCATTGTCAATATCATTATTGACATTTTGACATACTGAGACCGAGGCAGATTTGGCGACGGCGTGGCGAGTGTAGCATAATGCATGGTCTGAGACACCCCTTCCTTCTCTTCCGCTAATACCTCAAGGCATGTATTTCAACTCCGTTGGGGGGGAAACACAGTCCCAAAGCCGGGCGAAGTCCGGCTTGCGCTTTACAAAACAATAGAATACCCGCCATTCGCAGCAATAAAGAAGTTGTTCTGTGTATAGCCTCCACCACCCAATGGATTTCGGTTTATTAGACATGGCCGTGGCCCTTTTTCATGTAGGTCCACCATCATGTAACCGTGTTGCTTTCTTGAAAAACCACCACCTTCACGTTGTCCGTTGCGTATCCTTGTTACAAAAAGCCCAAGTCCGGGTTTACCCACCTTGCATATATACCTGGGCCTCGCGAGAGGAAGCAGCAGTGAACTCATTCAGAAACTGTGTCTCATGAGGGTGACACCTTGTCTTAGTCCCTCCCATGCACTGAAGAAGCAATCCTGGTTTTGGCGTTTGAGTGGGTTAGTAACTGAAACATAGTTAGATACCCACAAGCACCATACTCCCACTCCCCCACACCATTACAACCGCCAGGACCTGCTGCCACATATCCCGAGCCAGAAAGCACACAAAACGAAATTTCCTCTTTGTGCATGCCCGGGCTTCCGTTGACGCATGAGATCTTCCCTTGAAATCTCGTGCCCACCACTCCATTTCGTCAGCGCCGAAGCTCCTTATCGTTGAATGTCTCCTCAAACAAAGCAGACTCCCGGAATGTCTTGATGTGCAAGTCCCTTTCCTGTTAGTTTTTTTTGCACCTCATACATTGCCCCTGATTCATCCAGCACGAAGTCCGTTGCCCACAACTACCGTGCCTGCTTGGCCCGTATCCGGATAGAGACATTGTTTCTCACCTGACATTCTGGAGTTCCAGGTCAAGGTATTTATACAGCAAACTCTGTCTGCCCATTTTATTTCCAGAGAAACCTTTTTCGCAATCTACAAGGTACACCAACGACGTTGCAGTACCACACAACATGCTAGAATACAAGAGAGTACGCGGTACTAATATGCCACCCGTTTTGTTGCAGGACTCAGCGTACACCTTGCCCCCGCCGCAACTGCTTCCACCACCGCCCACAAGCTCGCACAACGGTCCATACCCGCCATTCCCACCACCACCACCCACAAGCTCACAGCACATTCCATACTCGCCAATACCACCACCGCCAGTACACAATTCCGACAACGTGAGCAACGGCAGCCACAAGTTCCAATTTCACCAGTCCCCATCGAGTTTCCAGTATGTGCGCCAGTTTCTGCACCACTTGAATCCCAACTACGCCGTCAACCTCCGGTTCGCCAAAGACCTCAACCTGATGATGCACAATTGGACAAGCGAAGAAATCAACAACCACCGAAGGCTAGTGGTGTTTGGCTTTCGATACGAGGATGGCGTGCAAGTTGTTGACTGCCATCCTATGGACCCCCACAGCTACGACCCGGCACAGCCCATAATATCGTGCATCTACTGGCAAGAGAAGACCAGGTATATTGTGACGTCAGTCGATATCATCTTGCTGTTGGAATACCTCGTGCACCAGAGTTTTGGCATTGAGGAAAAGAACCGAATCAGGCGGAATTTGCAGTCGTTGAAACCATCCACCGTGTCGAGGGCCAACCAGGAAGACAGTGCCTTTTTCAACTTGATTATGAGCATGGAGAACCCGCGGCCAAGAAACATCGAGAAGGACTTGAAAGTGTTTAACTGGAGCGATTTGGAAAGGGCGCTTTCGAAAGTAATGTCAAAGTACTATGTGGTGGCATCGTCTCCACAGGGGGACCAAGCAGCAACAACGCCACTACCTCAACTGCTTCCGGGATCCAGTATGCTGTCGCCGCTGAGCATACAACGTCCACTCTCGCATACCCTCACGTTTCAATCACTGCCGCAGACGCAGGCGCAGCCGCCACCACCACCGCCATTGCCACCACCCTTCCCATCATCAGCATACGCGCCCAATGACGAGGTTCTTGCAGGGTACGACAGATTGATGTTGCTAGGTATAACATGCAGAACTCAAGGAGAAACTTACCCTCCACCCAAACCCCTGATCCAATACCCCCTACCGCCGTATTATAACAACTTTTATGACAACAAGAATGACAGTACCAGTAGCTCCAGCAGCAGCAGCAGCAGCAACGGCAATAGCAACAGCAACAGCAACAACAGCAGCGAAACGTCTTCATCCAAAGATATCAACAGCTTGTTATCGCTAACTCGAGACTCTGGAAGCTCGTCGCAACTATCAACACGGTCAAGTTCATGCTTCAATGACAACTCCTCGCGTAGCCAATACAGGACCAAAGATGGCCACAACAACGAAGATGCCATGGATATAGACGACGATGCATCCAGCCCGCCGAGCACGAAATTGCCGTCAATATCCCAGATTTTGAGCCCCGACTATGCCATGAATGCCATGCAGCTCCCGCCGTTGACCAAGAACGACAAGTGGAAAAGCTGCTAATTTATGTAGATAAATACATGGGACCATATACAAGTATCTATTTACGTCCGATTTCCTTGACCGCTTCTGAAAAGTCGGGCGTGCTCTGGAATACGGCACCCTTGCCGGGCTCTATCGTGACATAGTTCAAGTAATCGGCCAAAGACTTTTCAATAGGTTGAGTGGCACGAGCCGTGGCAGTACCGCTCCTCTTGGATGCCCCCACATAATGACCCGCGGTGCTTGATTGCAACAACAAGTTTCTGGGCCCAATGATCTTGACAAACTCCTGGTTGCCAACGAGAAAGTTGTACGACGTTGTCTTGGCCCCCGTGGTGTACTTTTTCACCACGCCATACCCTGCTTGAATAGCCCGCCCCGCCCGGTTCAAAGAAAACACAAATTGGTTCCATGGAGTTGGATCAATCAACGTTGGCTTCTCAATCTTTTCCACAGCTTGAGACTCATCCTGCACGGGGAAATTGTATTTGACCACGCAGTTGGCCAAGTCGTATGGCCCATTCACCGTGATTGCCACCAAATTTTCCCGATTCACCAACATCTCCTCGCCCTCGCCTAAACTCACCGAGTACACCTGGCCGTTGCCCACAAGCCCGACCTGGCCCCTGCCGGAGAGTAAGGTGTACCCTGATTTCAACCACGTAAACAACCCCGTGGGCTCTCGGCTACTTCTCAACTCGGTGGACAACTTCCTCGATATCGTGCTGGGGGTGTTGTGCATCGATACATTCAACGCCGACCCCGTGTACACTTGGAGCGCCTCCCTTTGCAACACGGCCCAGTCGCTGGTGCCGTCGAGGATCAAATTGGCAAACGACCGGCCCCCGCGGGTGCTGCCCCAGATCCGGCGCGAGTTGCTGCTCACCAAAACACTGAATGGCGTGGTGGAAATAATCCGCTGGTATGCGCTCGCATACCCTCCGTAGAGTAGTCTAGGCCACCAGAGGGGGAACGCGAGGGAACTCCTCACGCTGCCGATGGATGAGGACGAGGAGGAAGCGGAAACACCACGCAGCACGCCAAATATGGAGAGTAGCGAGCCGCGGCGGAGGTATATCGGTACTGATGGCGGTGAGTTGATGGATAGCACGCCCGGTGGCGTGCCCAATGCCTTGAACTCGGCAACTTCAAGGGGTTGTGCCGACGTCAACTCGTCGGCATCGACAATGTTGTTCTTGTCGGTGGTGGTCTTGTTGGATAAAGACTGGGGCACAGACTGGCTTGGCTGGTTTATCGAAATGTGTCTCGCATATTGCAACGGCACGCGCAACCTCAATTGCCGCGATATCATGTGGTTGGGGGATTGTCTGTGGTTGGTGAATTGTCTGTGGTTGGGTGGTTGGTGAATTGTCTGTGGTTGGGTAAAGGTTGCTGGAGAGAGAAGATTTTCCATTGGTTGGAATTGCGAAAGGTCAAGGTCAAAAGTATTGTCTAGACAAAACAAGCTATATAGATACGTATCGATGCAAAAATAGCTGCTACTCTCGTTTCTTCTTCATCAGGTGTCCGGTGCCGTCCTTCATAAACTTCAAGAACCGATCGCCGTAATCCCTCGCCGGCACGGCCGAAATGACGCTCCTCGAATGGCTCAACGACCGCCAGCAAGTCTCCAATTTTTTCTTTAATGAATAGTTTGTCAAGCAGTCAATGATTCCGAGGTAGTAAATCTCCGACATGGGGATATTGTCCTCATTCGTCGCGCGTATACCACCGTCGTGGCCGTAAAAGACGTATTTGGACCTTCCCGGGTACACGTCGGTGGGCAAGTCCTGGGTGCGATCAATGTCTCGCGGGTTGGTGTTGATCAACGCTGTCTTGTCCGAAGAGGATGGCTCAAACACCGACAACTTTTGGGCAATGTCGGCGCTGTTTCCCTTCTTCACGTCATGGATGCCTAGCAATAATGAATAGTCCATGACATTCACTCTTTGGAGCAACTTGACGTCCGCTTCCAACTGCTTAAGAAACACCCGGCGCTTGTCGGGGCCAAAGTGGATCTCGTCGTGGTTCTCCAACCAGTTGAGGTCCTTGAGGGTATACTTGGACAAGTCGACATTGGGGCCCGTGGGGATCCGAGTGTACCTCCCCCAGGTGGACCCCTTCAAGTCGTACTTGGTGTGGATGTCGCGGTGCGGGGGGAACAAGTTGTTCATAACCACAAAGTGCACCTTTTTGCTCTTGCCGCCAAACAAGGGCATCTTGACCCGGTGCAACCCGTAAAACTGCGAGAGCAACGTGTTGGGGTTGTCCTTCACGTGCAGGTGGTACTCTTTCAACATGCGCAGCAACTGTTTCAGCTCGGCGTGGTGGATGGTCTTTATGATGAACCGAAAGTCGCGCGAATAGTAGAAAAACGACCCCGACTTACCGGGCGACCCCAACTCGGACAAAATATACTTCCCCGTGATCGACACGAGGTAGTCGGCTGGGTCAATGCCAAAGAGTTGCCTCAACTCTCTAAACACTTCGGGGCAGTAGTCCTTAAACTTGAAATCGTACTTGGAGCTCGGCGTCAACTCGCTGCCGTCAAAGCTAAACGACAACTTTTTGGTGGTGTTGAAGTCCTGGTCGGTCAACTTTCTCATTACTCCCGAGCAACGAGACACCGCCACCCTGATACCAGTCAACATGTTGTAGGCCATGACAAAGTTTTCGTGGCCCTCGGAGATCTTGTTCCCCACCAACACTCTTTCTTCGTCCAACCTCTTTTTCTCTCGGCGTTTGCTGACAATGGAGTTTCTCATCCGTTTGATTTCGTCATTGGTGGATATCGGCAAATCCAGGTGTGAGTGGAATGGAAAAGTGGTGCGTGCCGTGATGGGCCGGTCAAGGGAGACAGAGTGGCGCGATAGCGCAATCTGGGAGTCGGTGTTGTTTAGTCTGCCATTTGATGCGGGTAGTGTTGAGGGCGCCCTTTCCCTTTTGGCCTGAAAAGCAGGTGCAGGCGACGTGTGTCTTCTGGTGCACGGAGGAGCTGTTGGGGTTAAGCGCTGGTTGGAAGCTTGCTGATGTGACTGCAAAGACAGCTGTGTCTGTGGTTGTGACTGTGTTTGTATTTGTTGTTGCGTTGGTGTTTGTATTTGTTGCGTTGGTGTTTGTGGTTGTGGTATCAAAAGTAGTCTTGTTGTGGCCAGCTTCTTCATGTGCAGCTTCACTGGAAGAGGGTCTCGCAGCGGCTGTTTTCCCAAGGGCTGTTCTCCTGAGGGCTGTTCTCCTGAGGGCTGTTCTCCTGAGGGCTGTTCTCCTGAGGGCTGCTCTACTGTGGTGGGCATCTTCTCGGCAATCGCTTGCTTGCCATGCTGCCGAAGGGTCGTGTTGTCCTCGTCGCTCTGGGCCTTGTGCAAGGGGTCAATGTCGAGAGACGATCGCACCGACTTTATGTTGAACTGGAATGTGGGTTCGATTGTGCGACGCTGGTCGTCGTCATCGTCGTCATTGTCATTGTTGTCATAATGATCAACAGACGACGGCGTGGTGTCATGGGTGTACTCTGACGCTTCTGAACGAGAGCCCTTGAAGGATGTGGGCGTCGAAGGCAACTGTTGGTGGAGATCTTGGGGGTGATGAATGTGACTATTGTTGTTGTTGTTGTTGTTGTTGTTGATGATGATGTCACTGTCACTGCAAACGACGGCGGTACCGTTTTCTAGCAGCCCGTTGGTCTGTTGCTCCAAATTCCGAGATGTCAACAAGGGTAGTTTGATGGTTGAGGCTGTTGATGGCGATCGGTATGTCGATGTGTTTGTTGAGATAACAGTGAGCTTGTTGTCGTCGCCGTCCTTGTTGGTGGCGGTATAAATACTGCTGTTCTCTGCTGGGTTGGCAAATATAGGACCACTGTGCGATAGATGTATCATGTTCTCCTTCTATCTGTACTGTACTGGGCTGCTCCTTGTCTCTTTTTTTATAAGAGAGGGGGGTGGACAATGCTTTGTGGATTTTTGTTCTGTTTGTCTGTTGCTTTCTCCTTCTCCTTCTCCTTCTCCCTCCAGTTGAAACTAAGAAAAATTTCGCCCTTCGTCTCGGCCTTTTTATTTCTTGGAATTCCTTCCTTTCCCTCTGTCTCTCTCTCTACCAACCCACATTAATCACCTGAGGTTTTGTTCCGGATAAGCTTTACGGTGTATGCTGCTGTTGATGGTGCTGTTGATGCCTGCTACTGGTGGGTCTATATGCATGCACTCCGTAAACAGCGTGGATCATCAGGAATAGTCGTTCTTTTGTAGATGGAAAAAGGCGGGTGGCAAGTAAAGTCTCACATAAAAGAGTACACGAGTCCGAACCACGGCGACGGTAGAGCCTTTTCCGCCGAATGGACTTTGCTTCGTGGCCCATATGTTATTACGTTGCCGCCCCGGCCCCGTTTCCCCCCTTTCAAGATCACGTGATCGGGGAGAGGAAACAAATCACCCACACACACCCACCGTGGATGCTTATTCAACACGTCCTACTGACAGAGACAGATAGCATGGCACACACAGTTTGGCCCCAACGAGGCATCTCACCAACACGGCGAAGTCCCATACTGTGTCGAATCAGCTAAGCCGTGTTTGCCACCTGGTTCATAACCAGTCCATTCTTGTACAACAGAGCCACACACCTGACTGGCGCATTGCACAATACACCACTTGATATAGACAATCAGCCAATACACGCTACATGTCCGCATATCCGTATCCGTTTATCCCTCTCCATCCTCCGCCCCGTTATCTTTCCCATCAGGAAAATCGGATGAGCGCGGCGCGGGTTCCGACCGACGAGCAAAATTTTTCCTCCGTTTGATTACGTGAGCGGCACAAGCCCACATTACATATATAGATATCTTTCAGGCAACACAGGCCACGCTTCTGGCAAGCATCTTTTTTTGTTACCGTCATCCATGACCGTGTTCCAGAAACTCTTTGGCAACAAGACCAGCGCCGAGCAGGAGATACAGGACCAGGGGTTTGAGATATCGACTTGCGCCGAAACTTGCAACGACTGCACCGCCAAGTTCCCCAAATCGTTGACGTTTGAAGAGACCGGCAAGTTGTGGCATTCCACCAAGCCATATGGCATGCACTTGCTCATATCCACCGGCAAGAGCGACTGGCCGCACGACGCCACTGGCGAAAGCGGCACCTTGAGCCACCAGGTGGCGAAATGGGCCGGCGATACCAAGTCAGCGTTGGGCACGATCAAAGTCACTTGTTCCAGCATTGGGTCCGATGAGTTGCTCACTGACGACGAGTACATAAGCGGCAAAAGGGGAGACGTGTTGGTGTTGCCCCACTTTTTGTGGATCAAGGGCGCCACCGTGTCTGAGGTTGGCCCCATACTCGATAAACTAGTCGACAAGGTTGTTGAGCAAGCCAGCATTGAAGATATGTGCACCAGCGTACCCAAGCTTTCGGTCGATGTCAATAATGCATACGTGTTTCTATGCTCGCACAGAACGAGAGACAAGAGGTGCGGCATTACCGCGCCCATCATGAAGAAGGAGATGGATATATACTTGAGGGAGCTCGGTCTCTATCGAGACTATGGCGACAGGACCCCTGGCGGCGTCAAGGTTGAGTATGTGAACCATATTGGCGGGCACAAGTACGCGGCAAATGTGATTATCTACCTCAAGAGCGGCAAGAATATATGGTTGGGGCTATGCAAGCCAAATAACGTCAAGCCGATTGTGGATGAGTGTATTGTCGGCGACGGCAAGGTGTGGCCGGACAAGGTCAGGATTGTGCAGAAATTCAACCCCGTAGAATGGTAGCTGGTACTGGTGGTTATATACATCTAGATCTAAATCAACAGTCAGATCAACAGTATGAATGATCAAATCAACAGTCTGATCAAATCAACAGCCTGAGTATGTTGGCGCGCTTTTGCAACGAGTCAATTGTCCTTCCATTCAACTTTGCCACGTCCTTTTCCAACGTGTTGTCGATCCGGCCCAACTCAGCAAGGAGGTACAGCGGGCCGTAAATCAACGAACTGGCAATCTTTTCGTAGTACGAGGTGTCCTGGCTAATCAGCGCCAAGCTCTCACACAACTCCCCCACCTGGTGAGCGCCAAGCGCTCTCATTCTCGCCGTGAGACCCTTGATCACCCCAGCACCGGGGGTCAAGTCCCCCTCCAAGTTCCGGTGCAACCCGAAATGCTTGTTGAGCAGGTCAACCAAGGCGGTAACTCCGCGGTCGCCCTTGTACACCATGGGGGTTTGCAAATCGCCGTTAAAGAACAAGATTGTGGGGAGGATTTCAACCTTGTACCGTTTGCTGATTGTCTGGTTGTCCCCAAAGTCGTCCTGTTGCAAGTACCCCACGAGCAAATCGTCCCGTTGGTAAATCTCGGCCAAGTGGTCAAGCACGGGCTTCAAGTCACGGCAGTAGGCGCACCACGTGGCGCCAATGGCCACAATGGCTGGCTGCGCCGATACCAACTCGTCAAAGTTCTGGGGCGTGAGTGTAGCCACAGCAGCAGCCACTGCAGCAGCAGCATCAGCATCAGCAGACTCCGCGCTTACTGTCCCTGCACCCTCACCAAGTCTCACGCCACTTATCTGCTGGACAAAGTTGCTCAAGGTATCCAAATCCCTGATCCCTTCAAACTCAATCGGCGTGGGGTCGTCCTCCTTAAACATGAGCAAGGTGGGATACCCAATCTCGACATATTTGCGGCTCATAGCTTTCCCGTCCTTGTCGCCGTTGATTTTCACCACCTGGATCTGGGGGTGGTCCTGGAAGAGCTCCGCGAGGTCCTCAATCACCGGCATGAGCTTCTTACAATGGCGGCACCAATCGGCGTAAAAGTCCACAAAGGTGAATTTTCCCGGCTGGAGCACCACCGACTTGAACGTCTTGTCATTGACCACAAGGAGGTTGGACGCGGAGTACGCAAGTGCGACGGTGGTGTATAGGAGTAGGTACTGGAACCGCATGGCCGTGGGAAAACAAGTGGTTGCTTAGTAAATACTTTTTTTTTCACCCTATTCAAGAAGTAAAAGGGGGAAGGGAATCCATTGTGTGAGCCCGCTCGGAGGCCCCGGCTTCCACGCTATTTATCCTACTTACACATGTACCTATCCTACTTGCACATGTACCTATCCTACTTACACATGTACCTATCCAACAAACCGTAGTCCGGGTCAATGGCATCGACGCTCTCGACAAACTGGGGCATCCCCGTGTCAATAGACCGGATCACGGCCTCGATGCATAGCAACGCGCGCAAGGCATCTTTGCCCGTGCACTTGATCTCGGTCTCGCGGCCAGTGATGATATTGACAAAGTGGCTCAACTGCAAGTCAAACGGTTTGGGCTTTTTCGCCTTCATTTGGCTGAAGAGGGGGCTTTTGGTTTCTGGCGACGGCGAGGGCGTGAGTATGCCCATGCCCATCCCCATGCCCAAGTCGTCGCTAATGGTGAGTTCGTGGTCCATTTTCAACTGCTCGCACCGTACGGGCTTGAGCCACGACCGCGCGTCCCCTGAGTTGTTCTTCATGCCATTGTCATTCATGTCTTCCATCATCATGTCGTCGTCATCCTTTTGGTGGTAGAGCTTCAAATCGGGAACGGAAATGGTTCCGTGCGACCCAAAGATGCGGTAGAACCCCGCTGTGTCAGCGGCCAATGGGATGGTGGGGTTCTCGCCCGTGCCGGCCTCAAACGAGAATGGCGACACGACATTATCGGAACAAACAAACGTTCCACAGCACCCGTTGGCAAACCTCAACGTCAACGCGGCGCCCTCGTCAACAATTTGGTTATCGTCATTGTTGGCATCATCAAATCGATCGGTTCTTTGCTTGGCCAACAACTCGGCATAAACCTTTTCAATCGGCCCGAGCAAATACTGCAACAAGTCCAAGTCGTGAATCAAGTTGATGAGCAACGCGCCACCGCCCTTTTCGACGCTCGACCGCCAGGGCTTTTCCAAATAGTAGCTGGGCGGCTTGCACAACGTCCACGTCCCCTGAATGGCAACCATCTTGCCCACCTTGTATAGATTCTCCTTGGTGGTGATCATATAGGGGTTGAACCTCCTGTGGTGGCCCACGAGCAACTTCACCCCCTTGTACTCGCAGTAGTTCATCAACGTCTTGCAATCGGTGGCGTTGGACGCGAGCGGCTTCTCCACAAGGATATGGATGCCCCTGCTGGCCAAGTCCAACGACATTTGTAAATGGGTGTGGTTGGGCGTGGCAATGATGGCGGCGTCGAGGCGCTGGTGGTAGATTTCGCAGTATTCAAAGAGCTCCTTCAATGTGGTAAAGAGCATGCATCCGAACCTGGCCGCCACTTGTGGGCCCTTGGCCGAGTGGTCAACAATAGCCACGAGCTTACAGTCAGACCTCGTAAACACATGCTCGGCGTGGCGTGGGCCTATCAACCCAGCACCAATTACAATAAAGTTAAGCTTGTCGTTTACATTGTTTGACTGGTGTGGTTCCATAGTATGAAGCACTGCGTGTGTGTGTGTGTGTGGTGTGGTAAAACCAGAGTTTATTGTTTAAGGTGGATCTACTACTTTATATATCCACCTCCACCTCCATTGAAAATCTTATTTTCCCCATGTGGGCTGAGCGTAAAAGGATCTTATCAGTAGAGCACCAACCCCCTTCCCCTTCCCCTTCCCGCCTCTCACGGGGCTCGGCGAGAGATCTCCCTTGGCCAGGGCGGGGAACTACACATTGCCTCAGGCTTTTCATTATACATTATACATTTGCCATACACTCTATTCACCTTCTCTCTAGTCACCTTGTCTTTCCTCCTCCCTCCCATCTTCTTATCTCTCGGGATAAAAAAAAAAAAAGACACACAAAAAAAAATCCCTTATCTCTGGAATTCACACAGGCAGACACACACACACACACGCGAGCGGAAATGGTTGTAGTTGTTGTTGTTGTGGTTTTCAAATACACGCGTGGACACGGTTACGTCATAGCCCTTTTCTCCCCTCTATGCGGCTCCGTCTTTATGGTTTAACCTCAAATCTTTGCTCGCATCTTACTATCCTCGCCACAGTTGAAGAGATTCTCGCAAAGGTGGTTAATCACGCCCCATCCGTAGCCATTGGAGAAACGACGGCGCACAATAATGTTGTTGTGCGCGTCGGGCGGTAGGTTCACCAACACCTTTCTCCAGCTAAGTTTGTGCGAGTGGTACTGGTTGGCGATTTTCACCTGCTTGTGTAGTTTCCACCTCCCGTGGTACCTAAACATCGTTTCCACCCAGTTGGGCCCGCCCGTGTTGTCGGGAACCTTGTCGAACCGGTAGTACTTGTCGTGGAATATAACGTGGTGGCGCGACGAGGGGTTCATGATGAAATCGTTGGACGGAATGGGGCAAATAAGCGTATTGATCGCCGACTCAATCGCCGAGGCTCGGGGCGGCACGTGTATGGACTGTGAGTCCATGGTGCTGTTTGACGTATGGCTTCGCAACGAGTGGTTTTCAGGAAGGATATTGTCAAACACATTGGTGTCGGACCCCTTCACGGTGAAATGCTTGTACCGCTTCTGCCGGTTGCGCTTGATGTACTTTGGGGCACTGAGACTGAGAAACTCCTTATACCTTTCCTTGGCAAACCGGAGGTGGTGTTTCTCGGTGGATTTGGAGTGCTCAACCTTACCGTTTGCTTCCTCAACGGTGTTTTGTTCTCCCCTGGGAGTCTCCTCTCGTTTCTTCTTCTTCCCCTGGGAGTCTCCCTCATCCTCAACTTCGCCTTCATCGACAACCTCCAGTGTTCCCTCCTCGGGTACTTCCAGGACAGCGTCTTGACTCCTATTGGTCTCGGCGCTGTGCCGCTCTTCCAACTCGGGGTGCTCGCCAATCGATTTACGCTTCTGCAACGCAGAAACGTCGCCCAATGCCTCATAGTCGAGGTACAACAACGAAGCTGTACGCAACGGAACTATGCCGTCATTCACGGCATTGGCATACAACGTCAAGTTTTCAAACTTTGCCAAAAACTCAATCAAGAGATCATCGGGCAATGTTTCGAGCACGGGTCGAAATGACGGCTTGGCCGAGTCGTGGGCAGCAACGTCATTAAAAGTGGGGATCCGTTTCAGCAACGTCAAGTCGCGCCCCGTTTTTCCCAAGGTACCTAGATCCAACACCCACGAAATCAAAAAGTTCATCTCGTTCAAAATACCCAAAAACGGACTTGCCAACGACACCAAGTTGACAGGCTCAATGTTCATCCGCTGGAAAAAGTCTGCGCCCTTGTTTACAAGGATATATTTGATGGCGTACAACTGGACCACCCCGCCCAACGAGTGGGCAATAAAGGAGATTTTGTTGAACTTGTAGGGAGCATTCTCAATCAAGTCGATGATATAGTGGGCCACGCTCGTTCCCATCCTCCGCACCCCCTTTTCCGTCCGGCCGGCATTGTACCGGTACCCCCGAACCATTATATTCTCCTCAACCTTGGCTTCCAACGTGTCCTT
Source organism: Zhuliangozyma parablackwelliae (assembly GCA_030585045.1). NCBI lineage: Eukaryota > Fungi > Ascomycota > Pichiomycetes > Serinales > Debaryomycetaceae > Zhuliangozyma > Zhuliangozyma parablackwelliae. The sequence goes on along the minus strand of JAJMCF010001660.1, from coordinate 7,300 downwards.
CATGTAGAGCATATCGGCGGTGAGGTTGGAAAAGATACCGTGCGTGGCAATGACCAAGTGCACGGGCTTGGTCTTGTCTTTGGGCGGGTTGGTCCACAAATCGTCTGTGGTTCGTTTGTTTACTTCCAACTGCGGGTTGTACACTCGGTTGCTCGCGTCTTCCGAGCCCAACCGGAGTATTTCCTTGTCCTCTTCGTCATTCAGCACCAACGAGGTTAGCGAGCGGGGTAGCTTGTTTTGGTGCAACTTTTTGATAAACTCCCAATCGTCGCCAATCGTCAAGTCGTACAACACAACCGTGTTTTTGGTGATGACAATTTGGGAAACCACGTCAATCTCCCACTGAAACACATCGCCATTGCTGGTTTTCTCCACAAACGAATTGTCATTGAGCAACAACGTCGCATTGAAAGTCTGGCTGGGCTTGATCTGGTTCTCAAACACAACCTCGCTGTTTTGCTCAAGATCCGTGGGGTGGAACTCCCTGTGCGGGTTGTAGTTGTATGGAATGACATGGCAGTACAAGATAAACGGGCCTGAAAGCAAATGGATGGCTCGGATGCCTAGTTTTTCCACATTCTTGAGCCTGACATAGATGCGCGTCTTGGATGGGTCTATGCGCGTGTAGCGCACCCTATACCGGTTAACGCCGCCTATTCGTAAGCTGTCCTTGTCTCTGTACCATAAAGACGGCGCTGCCATTAGTCCGCCCGCAAAGTGTGTGTGTGTGTGCGCCCTTACAAAAAGTTATGTTTTTTTTTCTTGGTATAGAAGTGTGTCACAATGTGTGTGTCGAATAGTTTGTGACACTCTGAGAGCTGGACACCTTTTACACCCACTAGAGGATCTCTAATCATTCATAGGCGTTGTTTATTGCATTCTGCTGTATATTGAGAACCAGCAAAGAGGCGACTCAGATCCTCACACTGGTCCTGCCTATGTCGTTCCCCCACTAGGCAAGCTTCTCCTTTGAGTACTTGTCCTTGAGGTAGGCGAAAACGCCCGTCAACTTAAACTTTCTAATCAAGGCCACCTCGAGAATAAACCTGGGAACAAACGTCAAAACAAACGACAAGAAAGTTGCCATTCTACCGCGATAAAGGTTCAATGCGCCGCCCAATTTGGCATTCTCAAAGTCGTTGACAACCTTGTGCGCATAAACTTCAGCCGGCATGGGGCTGTTTCTCGCTGCCATCTGTCTTCTCTCGACAAACGCCTCTTTGATGCCAGGCACGTTGAAAAGTGAAGTTTCTGGCAACTCCCTCTTATCCTCAATGTTTGTCTTGACGCCGCCAGTGACAATGTTGATCACCTTGACGTTGAACGCCTCCATCTCCAACCTCAAGGTGGCGGCGTATTGGTGGATGGCGGCCTTGCTTGCCGAATAGGTGCACGAGAATGGAAAGGGGACAATCCCACTAACAGAACCGGTAAAGCCAATGACTCCCTTGGCATTGATAATCAAAGGAATCAACTCTCTCACCAACCGCATGGGGCCAAACACATTCACCTCAAAGCACTGCTTGAACTGGGCGTCGGTCACGTCGGTGGCAGGAAAGGTGCACGATTGGCCGGCATTGTTGTACAAAAAGTCCAAGTAGTCGCCGTTGGTGGTGTCCTGGATATACTTTTTCGCATTCTTGACGCTGTCGAGGTCGGACACATCGAGCTGGAAGATCTCGACGCCATACTTGTCGTGCAACTCTTGCATGGGCTCTAACCTCCTGGCACCGGCAAACACTTTGTACCCTCTCGTGGCAAATTCAACTGCGGTAGCATACCCGATACCTGACGAGGCACCGGTAACCAAAACGACTTTCTGGCGATCTGACATGGGCGGATGGATGATGGATGATGGATGAAGAATGATAAGAAGTGGTGGGTTGGGGAAAGAGACAAAACAAAAAACAAAAAAAAGTTGAGCCGAGGCTTGCAACAACCACGATTGAAGAGCCAGGAACCGGGCAGAATGGAGAGCAAGAGATACATCTTGATTGAATAGACATCTCCCTTCTACTCCCCCAACATGTCACTGATGTTTTCAATGTGTGTCCCGCTCTGTACTTCCAAAAGTCTGTCGGCGTCTAGTGAGCAGCAACCACTTTTTGAGCCTGTGGCGAGCACCCCATGCAGCGGCACACACGTCACCCATCTCCGCCAAGACTTGATAGATCTGAGAGAGGAGATTCGAAGCTTGAAGCGTTGTATAGGGGGGTTGCAGCACCGATTGAAGGCGGCGCAAGCATCCAATCTCGAACTGGAGCGTGAATGTGGGGCGGTATGGGAGGCCAAAGTGGCAATGTTGGAACAGCAGTTGGCCGCTCGCAATGAGTGTATTCAAGCACTAGAGGTACAAAAGAGTGAGCTCAAGTCGGTCAATGCTGGGCTCAAAAAGAGGCTAAAGAGTGAGCGTGCCAAGAATGACGAGTTGCAGCGCGAAGCAACCAGCAGAATGCAAATGAATGTCTGTTTGAGTGATTTGAAATCGTCGGCAACTACACTATCGGATTTCCTCAGCAACAAGGTGACTTTGATTGAGAAGAGTCTTGCTGGCGTCAACGAGCGCGGGGGGTCGTTGGCAGAGTCGATTACGAAACAGGTGGCATCCACCAATATGTCGTTGCAAGACTTTATTGAAACCATGAAGAACGACGAGCTGGTCCATAAACCATGCTCTACACAGTTGTCCCTGTCGATTGGAAAGGTACACGAGGCTATGGAAAACCTTGCCCTGGAAAGTAGAGCATCGTTTTCAGAGGTTGAAGCCGCCATTGGGGAATTGGCATTGTCGCAAAAGAGGGACGTGGTCCTCGAGTCTAGATTCGCTGAGCTACAGAGAGAGAATGCGAGATTGAGCCAGGAGAGGCAAGAACAAGTTGTCGCTCTGGAATTGTGCCAGACCAGGAATGGCGAATTGCAATGTAGTCTCAAAGTCAACGAGCTTGCAAACCGGTTGATGCAAGAGGGGTTCCGGAAAAGGGAGCAGTACTTGCTCAGCACCATCGCCAACTTGACCCACGAGGTAGAGTTTCTCATGCAGACCAACGAGGCAAGGGAAGCAAGCATTGCGGGGATGAAGGGAATAGAGGATATATCGCTCGACTTGTGCCGCTAAGTAAAAATTGTATATGGCGTGTGGCGTGTGGGAACGGTGTATGGCAGTGGTGTGTGGGAATGGTGTATGGTAGTGGTGTGTGGGAATGGTGTATGGTAGTGGTGTGTGGGAATGGTGTATGGCAGTGGTGTATGTGTGTGTGTGTGGGAGATTAAAAAAAACCACACACGAAAATACCACCAACGACTTTGCAACCAGAACAACAACAGCAGCTCATGGCTTCGTTTTTTAAGGACGTCGATAAGAAACCCACGTTGCCCTTTCACAGTGCGGCGCCGGTTGTCAAGCCTCCTGTTTTGGAAGAGGAGGATAGCTCGCTTGAAGTGTCTGAGTTTGGCATAGAATTACAACACCAAAACACCACCAATTCGGCAACGACAGCCGTGGCTTCGCCAGAAAAGAAAATCGGGGAATGTGATTCTGGCAATGACCAGGTCGAAGTGATGGAGTTGGATGAAGAGGAGGAGGATGAGGGGAGTGGTGGTGGCGACGACGATGATGAAAAGGTGGATACCCGCTCACCACCTCCTGAAAAATCACACACAGCAGTGCGAGTGAGATCTAGACACCCCAGCATTGACCACACAATCTATCCTCCTCCTAAACCTGCTCCCCCGAGTGTTTATGTGATGGAGCCAACGCTGCCTACTGGTCCTCCGGCACATAAAGGCGAACCCGCCAAAGGTGCTGCCGCAGTTAATCACCGCCAGCCATTAGCCACCATAACCGCCGAGATCAAGCCGGCAAAAAAGCCCACCATTGTGATGCTGAAAGGGTTCACATCCGACATGTTTCACACCAAGCTCCGTGTTCCCGGGCGGAAAGAGGCGGCGCCAAAGCCAACAAAGCACGATATTGCCCTTGTCCCGTTGGCCAAGAGGCAAAAAGTGGTTTCTCTACCACCAATAAGCCAGGAGACTGGAAAGTTGTCTGAGAGCTACAAGGTATTGGTGCGAGAGCTCGAAGAAACCAATGGCAAGATGCTTGTTGAAATGAACAGCCTCAAGCGCGAGCTTGAGCAGAAAGACGAGCAGATAGTCTCTGGCCACGGGGCTATCGCAGCCATGAAGCTGGATGTTGCCAGTGTGGTTTTCCGAGTGGCGCTGGTAACCAAGGCATTTGAGGCATTGCGCGAGGAAAAGGGTCTTGTGGAGCAAAAGCAAGAGACGCACAGCAAGGTTATCCAGCAATTGAGGGCCAAGGTGAAAAAGTATGAGTCGAGCATAAGCGGCCACCGTGACCAGTTTATTGAGCTCAAGACACAAGTGCAAGCCAAGCTCGAGAGCAAGGATAAGGAGATTGCCAGCTTGAAACAGGTGGTGGACGAGTGTTCGGGCAACTTGTCGGAAGAAAAGATGAGGGCGGTGACTTTACAGGAGCAGTTGAACGAGGCGTTGAAGAATGAGGAAAAGTTGCTCGGGGTGCAAAGGAAGGCGATTGAAGATGTCTACCTCAACATTGCCCAGCTTCTTGCAAAGTCGGAAGAGCAAACCGCTGTCAACACCGAAAGGGCAAACAAAGAGATGTCTCACGAGATTGTGGGGGTTTTGACCGAAGCCATGGAGGGCCAGACTGGTAAAGTACAAGGCGAGGTTTCTGCTTTGTTTGAGGAGAAGGAGCCTGGTTGGAGTAGCTTGCTCGAGAGCAAGGTGGCTTCTATCAACAATACAACTGAAGAGAGTGTATCGGAAATGAAGGAGTACCTCGCCGACATGCTCAGCAGGGTAACCATCAAGATTTCCAGTTGCGTCCAGAGTGCCGAAGATGCAAGCATTGCTGCCGTGAAAGAATATCACCAAGACCGGCTTGATGCGGTTAACGCAGACGCCAATAGATTGAGGGCCGACCTCCTGCAAAGGGAGGGTGAGCTACAGGTGGCGAACCGATTGTTACAGGACTGTGAGACCAAGATTGGCAGCCTCGAGAGTGAGCTTCAGCGTGTGTTGATTGAGCAAAGGGAAGAAAGCGCCAAGGCAAGCATTACCATTACAATGTTGGAAACAAAGTTCAAGGAGCGTTTGGCCAAAGAAGAAAAGGATTTGACGGTGGCGGTTGAGACTGGGAAGAGACTGCAGGACAAAATCTGTAGTTTGGAGACGGCATTGCGTGAGAGTGTTGCCAAAGTTGCCGGGCTTGAAGAAGCAAGCAAGAATGCCATGGCTGAGCTTGCCAGAGAACAAGATTTGGTGGCGGGTTTCCGTGCCCAGGCTGCTGAACAGGAAACCAGGTTGCAAAGCCGGGTTGATACGCTTGAAACTGCTTTGCGGAGTGAGGTGGAGAAGGGCGTCGAGTTGGTGAGAGTCAATGGGGTTTTGGAGGAAAGAGTGCGGAGTTGGCGAGATGCGCTTGAGGCACGGGATCAGCGAGCAGCAGCGGTTGAGGGCATGCTTAAAGCCGAGCTAGCCAAGATGGAACGGGATTTGACGCTGATGGCGCAAGAGGCAGCGGATGCCCGGGCGGCGGAACTGGCGGCGCAGGCAAAGTTGGAGGAGGTGGAGGCCAGCCATGCCGGGCACCAGGCTGAGTTTGAAAACAGACGGGAATCAATGAGTCTACTCACAGAATCGTTGGAAAAGAAGTACCGCTCGAAAGAAGGCGAGCTTGCTGCAAGCCAGGCTGCAGTTGCTAGGTTTAAGAAACTTGTCAATGAGAAGGAGCAGGCCAAGGTGGAGGAGCAAAGAGCGAGGACAAAACAAGTGGGGGCACTTGAAGCCCAGCTCACCAAGAGCCGGGATCAGTGTCGCAAGCTTGAGGAGGCAGCACAAGGTTTGGAAAATGGCATGAACCAATTGCGAGCGGAGAAGCAAGAGCTAGAACGCAGAGTGGCGGAGATAAAAAGAGGGGCCAATCACCAGTATAGAGGCAGCAGCCAGTTGGTGATTCGGAAAAGTGGTGGTGGTGGTGGTGGTGGCGAGGAACCAGGGGCCAAGTTGCGGCAGGCTAGAGGGAGGAATACTACTGGGGCAAAGCCATTGGAGGCAGCCACGGGGGGGCTGGTTGGGGAAAAGGGCGACGACATTTTCTCATTATTCAACATTACCGACTCTCCTTCTGGGAAGATGGTGAAGAGGAAGAGAGTTTAAAGGGTGGTTTGTGCTCTCCTTTTGAGTGGCTATTTTGCAATCTCTGCTTCTAGTTTGTCTTGATAAAAGTAGTGCATAAACTTGACAGGCTTGGTCTGGTTGGGTCGGTCAACATGCAACACCGGCACATCGTAGCAGTACTTGTCGAACCATTCTTGGTTATTGGGGTCCATTATGTCAACTGTTGTCAATGCGACATTGGCGCGCATCAGCTTCAACGCTGGCGATTGCAATGTGTGGTTGAGCACCTCTTTGGCATTGGTGCAGAGCATGCATGTATCTTTGGTGAAAAAGGTGAGCTTGACTTGGGATAAACGGCTACTTTGAGCAAAGCTCCGTCTAGCAATGAGTGAATGGAGCATGGTTGGTTGGGTTGGGTGAATCATGTGGAAAAAAAAAATAGAACAGAGTTGTTGAAAAGAAAAGCTTCGAAAAAAAAATAATTGATTCTGCCCAGGATCGAACTGGGGACGTTTTGCGTGTTAAGCAAATGCCATAACCAACTAGACCACAGAACCAACTTGGTTGTTCAAAAAAATCTGCTCTGGACATTTATAGAAAGTACATCATCACGTGATTATTGTGGAGTGGCGGAAAAAAGTGGAAAAGGGTGGCTTATATCCGCCGGAGTATTCTCCCGAGGACACAAACCTTTTCTACAAATTTTTCTTGGGAAGCAAGCAAGCAAGAAAGAGGTGAGGGACGGGGGAGGGGGGGGGGAGTGAGAGAGGGTAATTCCTCGGGGGAAAAAAGACATTGCTTTCTGGTGCATCAATTACAAATGCCAAGCAGGGAGGCGGCCCCCCCCCCGGCGTTGCCAAGGTGTGGATTTTGTTCTTTAATGCTGTGCCTTTGAAAGCATTGGCGAAAATGTCGTGGGGAGGGGGGGGGGGGGACGAGGAGGAACGTTTGTTACTTGATTTGAGTGGGCCCACCTCCACCCACCCTCTGTGATCCATGGCTCAGTTGCTGGATAAGATACGAACTGCGAAATGGTCTGATAATGCACAATGGTCAGCGTTCCTTTTTCTGAAAAAAAAATAAGGTGTGTGGGTGAATGAATGTGTGGGGTTCATACCTTCATACGACTTTTGAGTAGGCC